>BOPM01000768.1:105305-116453 GCA_022179025.1 Porites australiensis
ATTACTAAAGCGTGCGCTCAAAGCAGCACGCGTCAACAATGTTCAGCGCTGAATGTTTACGTGACTATTTGTTGTTTTAACCCATAGTTAGGTTTTCACAGGTTTTTATCTTCAAGTTGAGAGAGGGTTTACAGAAGTCGCTTAAGAAAACATTCAAAAAGGTTTTATAATCCATTATAAGATGGAAAACTATTAATTCGCCGCAAAATTGCGCAAAGAATGAGTTGCGCACGCCATAGCCCGCACAGATGACAACAACAGCGCTCACCTCATTCCTCTACTATCTGTTAACAAATTCAAAAGTGTTTCCTTTAATTCAAATCATAAAACACGTTGTTAGTGCTCCATCGTGTACTATTGAGTTATGGATGCACTTGGGAAGATTGCTATAACGCTCACAAGAACTGGAGATACTAGTTTGTTGACGTCATAAGCATGCTCAATGGGAACATGAAGCACGCTCGCGATATTAAATTGGAGTAGGCGAACATTCTAGCTATGCCACAGCGGTTATGACACATTTGTGGAGCACTCCGGTTACTTGTTTGATGCAGGCACAAGTAAGACATCATCACCAAGGTTAGCTAAGGTTGACGGCATCAATACGTTAGTTATATAGGGCTACGGTTACGTGACCGCGTTTATTGTCCCTATGCTGAACGTTGTGTATTCGCCCATTTCTATTCTTTCATCGCAGGTAATATTTATCCGCTGCAGCATGGCTTTGTTAAGGGACGCTCAACTATCACCCAGCTTTTGGACACTGTGCATGGGATAACAAGCGCAATTGACCAGGGTGTTCAAACTGACGTCGCTTTTTTAGATTTCTCCGAGGCATTTGACTCAGTCTCGCACCTCCACTTGATCAGCAAGTTAGATCAAATTGGAATTAAAGGCCCTCTTCTGCAGTGGTTCACAAGTTATCTGGATAACAGGGTGCAGCGTGTGGTAATCGATGGCAAAAACTCTGAGTGGTTACCAGTCACCTCGGGAGTACCGCAGGGCTCCCTGCTTGGTCCTGCTCTGTTTGTGTTATTCATTAATGACATGCCTTGTGCTGTGTCTCAGTGTAGCACATTGGCATTGTTTGCCGACGATGCCAAATGCTTCCGCACTATTAGATCTGCCAGTGACTGTGTGCTGTTTCAAGGTGATATTGATAACCTGGTTGACTGGAGTGATGCTTGGAAGATGGCTTTTAACATGGATAAATGCTCGCTTTGCATGATAACGAGGAAGCGCAATCCAATGATTTATGATTACAATATGAGAAGAAAGGCACTTAAGAGAGTGGAGGCTTAGCGTGACCTTGGCGTTCTCATCACTTGTGATGCTCGATTCAATAAGCACATCTACGCCCAGGTGAACATCCGTTGTTCACTCAGCAGCAGGAGCGATCAGTTTCTGCCAACATTTAGATCTCTCTACGTGGCCCTTGTGCGTTCTCATTTGGAGTATGCCTCTGAAATCTGGAGTCCAAAGTCTGTCACCTTATTAAAGCTTATTGAGGGTGTCCAACGACGTGCTACGCGGCTTCTCCTACCTAATTTAACTTACAATGAATGCCTTCAGCAGCTCAATCTTCTCCCATTGGTATACCAAAGAGAAGTTAAAGACATAACAACATTTTATAAACTGAAGTGTGGTTACAATAACTATTCAGTTGAAAGATATTTTGACTTTTGCTCAGACAAAAGATTAATGTCATATTCTAGTAATAAGTTAAAGATTAACAAAGTCAGAACCGAGTTATTCAAAGACACTTTTTTCAATAAATTACCATATTTATGGAACAACCTGCCTGACAAACTCAGGACCTCTAATTTAAGCCTATCATTATTTAAAAAAACAATGTAATGAGTTCTATAAAACCCGCATGTCACTTGGATGTAGTGATCGATGTAACAATTATTTTCTGATTAGATTAATCTAGGATATGACATATTAGCAATTATAGTTTTTTTCATTTAAGATACAATTTTAATGTTTTCTTTTTTCTTTTTCTTCATTTAAGTGTCTGTTGTAGTTTCTGGGTGAACTAGTTCGAATGGTTCGTATGTGCCCTTCTAGTCCTTCCCCACTGCCCTAAATGGTGCTTTCAATGACAGTAAAAAAACAATGTAATGACTTCTATAAAACCCGCATGTCACTTGGATGTAGTGATCGATGTAACAATTATTTTCTGATTAGATTAATCTAGGATATGACATATTAGCAATTATAGTTTTTACATTTAAGATATAATTTTAATGTTTTCTTTTTTCTTTTTCTTCATTTAAGTGTCTGTTGTAGTTTCTGGGTGAACTAGTTCGAATGGTTCGTATGTGCCCTTCTAGTCCTTCCCCACTGCAATAAATTTTTTTTTCTAGTATGTAGTTAATTGTTCTCTTATGTAATTTAGCTAAGTTTTCTTTTTTGCAGTGAAAATGGAATAAATTAAAATTAAATTAAAATTAATATTATGCTGGGCATCTTAGATTATTGAAACTGATGATAGCCTATTCCAAAATACTACCACACCACCGACTTTTCAGTCGACAACCTCGTTCCTAGGGTCCTCTCCTACAACGAGAGGACTCTGGTAACGAAGTTGTTCAGTCGATTGAAAGTTCAAACTCGTTTTCATGAAAGGCG
Organism: Porites australiensis; assembly: GCA_022179025.1. NCBI lineage: Eukaryota > Metazoa > Cnidaria > Anthozoa > Scleractinia > Poritidae > Porites > Porites australiensis. The sequence continues at coordinate 107,940 of BOPM01000768.1, forward strand.
GCAGAGGGCACTTTTAACTTCCCCTAAAAACCCTCTGCATCCCTGCATCGATCCAATACCGAAGTGCAGACAACTTTAAACATATTCCTCAGCTTAAATATCCTCTTATTCCACAGTAGTTACATTTTGTTTTGCACTTTCTCTGTGAAAAATAAGTGCTAAGAAAGCTCTCCTCCCTTTCATATATTTGCAAGAGCGCCAAATAGCCTTCTCTATTTTCGTTACCCACGGTGTTCAATTCTATTCGGTCACCTGATCATTAAGTCAAACATACACCTTGCCATATTTATAGGGCCTTGTCCACACGCATTCGTTTTTGTTCTTAAACGAGAATTTTTTCTCCGTTTTCGAAAAAATAAAGGTAAAGAAGGATTTGTCGCCTGACTGAAAACTTTTTAGTTTCTACGTTTTTGAATATGGGGTACTCTCAATAGTCTTGAGTGAGTGACTTGACACTTTTTGTTGTTTACATGAGCAAGTTCAAGGAATTTTTTATGCTACGGCGTCGACGAGTGACTTAAAAGTTTTCTTTTTCATCGAATGTGTAAGCTTTTTATTAGTGACCAAGAGTGGGTCAGATTGATGGACCGTTTGTTTCGTACTTTCGCTGAGTGTTGAAAGAGATCTACAGCAACATATAGTTTGCTGACGTAGTTCAAGGAATGTTATTGCCGGGATCATAAAGAGTGCGGACAATAATCGAGATAATACAAACGGCTATTAGCTTTTTATTTATTTATTTTTTTGCAAACATTGAAAAGAGATTATTCTGTGTTTTCACTCACGTGGCCAGCATGTATGCAAATTTATTGGAACAAAAGAAAGCGTTTACGTAAGAAAAGAGTCCAACTCCCACAGGACTGGTTTGGGACACAAACATGGCCCCCGTTTCATTGTTTTGGGACACAATATGGCCACCTTGACGTCATGTGAAAACACACAATAGTGGAGCTCTTACGCGCAGAGGAGTTGCGTGGGTAAGAGAAAATGGTAACTAATAGATCCGAGAAATTTTCGTAATCACGTGACCGTCTGTATGTCCGTAAGTCGCTCCACCTCCTACAACTGTACATGTAAGCCAATCTCAAATGTCGTACTTACTAGTCACTATACTAAGGCATGGTGGGAGCTTATGGACATGGAAAATGACTATAGCTTGCCAGTTATATACGCCTTCCATATAAAGATGAATTAGCAGCTGCGCGTCAAAGCGAGTCTTTTTTTGCGACTAAACGTTAATATCTTCATTCCATCACTGACGTGGATAACAGGGCAAGAGGTAGGTCGAGAGATAACATTGGTGCAAGACGAGTTCATTAGCGATCTTGCGAGTTTTAACACCGACGTTCAAACCTATCTGTTGCAAGGTTTTGTTTCTTTCGCAGGGGGTGAAACGCGCAACATCGCTACTCAACTCGTTTTGCAGCAATGTTGCAAAAAGAAGTTGCACATTTTTTGTTGCCCCTTTTTACCGTACCTATTGATCTTTTGCCGTTGGCGTCGCCGTTTAACATTACACAATTTCATTTTATTATTTTTTAAAAGTAAACTACAATTATATTAACGAGAGCTTCCCCTTTAGCCCTGGCTATATCTATATAGTAGGTCTTCCTTGTCGCAAGGAGAGCAACGCATGGAATTTTGTTCAATAGCTGACTAAAATTGTATTAGTCCATGAGTATTATTTTCCTTTATCATGGAATTATTTCAAGTCCTTTCTGTCCCTCATCAAAAGAGTCATTCAAACGGATTGGCTGTTGCAGGGTAAGCATCAAGAGGATTTACCAATCTTATCGCGTCATTTTTAGAGTTGCATTATTACCAAGTGAATTTTTACCTCTTATACCTCACCCTACAGTTTTTGGAATATCATATCTTAGTTCTGGTTAGATTATTTTTGAAGATTCCTGTTATCTCCGAGCGTTTGTGAAAAGTTCAAAGTGGACGGTTTCATGAAAGTCATCATGTTGATTTGACTGTTACTGTAATATTACTGTTCTTCTTGGACTCAAAGCTACGGTTCAGAACCCAAGCCCTCCCAAACAACGCTGCAATAGTCAAAGTACAGTTTGATAAAAAAGTTGTACATTGTTTGGAGGGTCGACGGAAAAACGAATTGTCTCACACGCTTAAGCGCTCCGATTGCGCTGGTTAACAATTCTTTCAGGTCCTCTCTATATGTACTACCCATGTTATGAGCGGAAACAGCGGTCTAAAAAATGCCCGAACTCAGGTAGACGGGCCTAGGTGTTAGTTGTCGAATGTACATGCACTAATAAGTAAATTAACTGTAAGTTTCCCAAATACACGGAAATGTAAAATAACAATGGCGTTACCCTGTCGCTATGAAACTTCGATAACGATGAAACTCCATTTTAGTGGAGGCTCTGTAAGGGGGGAAGAGTCCCAGGCACTGAGGTAGCTTGCATTTTTCTTGGGGAAAGTTTGCCAGTCTATAGGCAACCAATGAGGTTGCTTCAGTATAAATATCGGAAGAACTTGAAAAAAAGAAAAAAACCTTCAAATTCATATTTTATGGCCCCTATAGTGTGAGTGTGTAGGTGATCGGTTTTGGGGGACAGTTTGTTCGAAAATTATTCATGCTTGGTTGATACTAAGTCGCAATGATGTTTCTACTATAATTGTATATAGATTTTTGATGGAAACAATGATCGAAACACCGTTGTTCGTCATAACCTGACAGAAGTTATTATGGCCCGTTATATTCGCTTTCAACCGACGGAATGGCAGGGATACATATCAATGAGAGTTGAGCTCTATGGCTGTTATGCTGGTAATGTATTCTTTCTTTATGCTGTGTCTGCGCTAATCATCCCCAGTCGCAATGTTTTAGGCGTGGATGGTGGCAAGATAAAAAAACTGCCATGAACACTGAATATAACCTTTTGTTTAACACGGGAGAGCATTAAGAGAAAATATCATGGCGTTATAAAAGTAGGGAAAAGTTCCATCCACGATCAACCAATGTCACAGATCCTCGTCGTCCTCCTTCTCTATTTTTTTGCCTTTCGTCACTTCTTCAGTCCCCTACACTGCACCAACTTGTTTTTAGCAAGAGCAGAATAAAACGTAATAGATTTAACTTATTGAATTCAAATTACGTCGAAATTGATTTCAGAGAACTGGAAGAAGATAAATATTGAGCCAGTCTGCTTTGGAGCAAAGGATGACTCACACGGAACCTTTAACATCACAGAGAGTGGGGTCATTTATACGTTTAAACTGGTTCATCTGAGCGGCTCAGTTAGCTGTTCCACCAATCACTCATCTTCCTTCTGGGGATGTGACCATCCGCATTATAACGAAGAGAAATTACTTACTATCATAACGTTTCAGAACAAGTCTGCTCTTTTGCTCGCAAATTACAAGAAAACACGGGGCTATGGCTGTAGATATTATTCGTACAAGATAGAAGGTGTAGGTGTTAACGAGCCCGAACTTTGGTTTAACACCCTTCCCTCTCCAATATCCGTGTCTGTTGGACAAGAGTTCCAACTTTGGTATGGGCCGGACTTAAAGAACTGTTCCGAAGACGATAATAGCGGTCATACATGTGCTGATGTTTATGCGTGGTATGAGTGAATCAAAGCATACTTGAAAACGACGCAGCGAAGTAACATGCATCTAGTGTTAAATTTGTCACAAATATTTCATGGTTTTAGTGACTAGGATGCCTTTCAACACAAAGGTTTTGTTTTGTTTAAATTGCTGACTAGTACTTTTTCAAAAGTCTTTGCCACAACACAACACAATGGTTTTGTTTTGTTATAGTTTGTTTGTTTGCCGGCTTTTTTTATCTTTTCGCGCGAAGATTGACCTCTGCATGAGGCAATGAAAGAGGGATATTTAACAATACCTTGTTTTATAAGTTATTAGAATTAGACAATAAGAGTCGTTTTCTAATACATTAACACCGATTTTTTAAATCTACCTTTCCGCGTATAAGATACCATAAACACTATTGTATGGGCAGGCACCGTCACTAAAATCATCCTGTGCTCTGCACACCAGGTTTCATTATACCCGTAAAGTGTACGTGGGAACTGGTCTTTTCAGCCGACTAATTTCTAAATTGAAAATCTCTAAGTGAGGGGAGATTTTTAACTACCGTTATCATAAGAGTAGAAAATTTGGGAAACATATTTAAAAGTCAAGCTTGATTTCCAGCATTTTAAGGTAGTCCAGTATTCATGCTGGTGTTCGTTTCTCAAAAGACCTATAAATTTTCCGGACTCAACTGAGCATTTTCTGGACCCTTTTCGAGTCCAAAGAGTTTTCGGAACTTTTAATTGTTGGAAACGCAACCCCGGGCTCACAAAACGTCTGATAATTTGGAGTAAAAAATAACATAAGAACGGGACTTTCTGAGAACCCCTATTGTGAACCAAATTTCTCTTTTTGTGGCCCGAGTTGTTCAAAAGGTGGGTAACGCTATCCACCCGGATAAATCCTGGTCAAAACGTTTGGGACACTTTGTGTTTCAGGTGAGGAAAATGTAATTCAAGTTGAACCCCCACTTTTACATATCTTGTACACTTTAAGCTACTTTAAGAACCTCAACTTTTTTTAGGGGGCGAGGGGAATCTTGCTAAGGCCGTTAGCTGTAAATTCCATACAAAAACACTTGAAAAAGGGGAGGTGTCCCAAAACCTTTTGGCCAGGATTGTAGTAGATAACGCTATTGGTTAGTCCTAATTCTAATCCACTGAACAGTGGCGCTATCCAACGTTTGAACAACGGGGACCTGAGATATAAAATTAACAATTTTATTAGTTAGGCTTCACGGTGTATATAGATGTAGAAGGACTTTTCAATGGGATGGGCATATTTAACTTAGCTTAGTCTTACAAAACGTCACATACCTATTACCTATATTTTACATTACTATAGTTACATCACTGCTTGGGGATTCCAGATGATTTTGGCTCCAGAGATGGGGATAATTTAACTACATTCCATCCTGTTTTTGAAAGGGACGTCTTAGCATACAACTGAAAAGTTATTTGGTTTTCACATAACGTCACTAAAATTCTAACTAAAAAGCTATAGATCCTAATGAGATTTTACTTTTATCACGTATTAGAGCAAGCGAAAAAAAAAAATTCGCTTCAAAAGGGTTCTTGGTTTTGTGATAGATTACGTTTGAATTTCTAAGCTTTTGCGTGACGCGGCATTTACATGACAGCCGAGAGAGCTGTCCTGTAGGTAAGAAAGTGACTTATTTCAGGGCATTTTCCTATCTAAACAGTTCATGTATTAGAAGAAGGATTACTTCAATGTTTATGAGTTCCTCGAGAAAGAAATTCGCGCTTTGTAGCAAAACTCGGTAACAGATGTTTCTGTTAGTTTTCGTCCTCCATGTTGGTGCCCATCCGGATGGGCTCCAGCATGGCATCTTCAAACAAATCTTACACTCCTGGCTAAAGCAGAAAAGTCACATAAATCGTAAGAAGTGAATAGTGCTTTTTCAAAAGTCCTGCCAAAAGATATGTTATTTAAATGGTAGCGCCATGCATAAGATTTCGTCCAAAGATTTCTAAAAAGTTAAATCGACAAATAATCACTTCCTAGTTAGCTGGTCTTAGAGTGAAAGGGTTGATTTAGCTCCAATTTCTGCATTTATTAAAAGTCAGATATTGCCACACTGGAAATCATGACCTAAACATAATTAGCAATTACTAAGAACTTTACAATTTAATGTAGGCGGCATCAAGCGGTGTATTTTAAAAGGTTTAAAAAGGTTTAAAGGCTTGTTCATAGTGGAAAGTGCACTTATCCAGCTATTGTAGTTTACTGGCACTACACTCAAATACTTAGAAACAAATAGTTGACATACAACACAACAGGATTAAAAACCCCAACTGGCAGGAGGCAACCAGTTGGCTATTTACAAGTGTGGCCGGGGATTTGAACTCGGGACGACCGAGAACAAATCCAGCAAGTGGCCAGAGCGGGACTCGAACCCGGGACCACCGGATTGCGAGTCCAACGAGCTGACCACTCGGCCACACTGCCTCCTTATTTCTTTAGTTTAAATAATGCGAAATTAGTTGTATTTGCCCAGAATATTAAAAAAAAAACCATTTTTTTTAGGTATTTTATTTATTTAGGTGCTTAAAAGTTTGGCTACTATACGGTACTGTTTTTTTGTTTTTGTACATGTTTGTTTGTTTTTGTTCGATTGTTCTTCATGAGCTATAAAGTTAATAACAAGTTCACTTGGAGACTGCCGGCCGCGGCCCACCACTTCAACATAACTGAAATGTAACCACCTATTTATTGAGCTTGTATTCTGATAGTATCATGGAGCGTATGATGTTACTATGCATCACAGGGGACTAATATCTTTCTGTTATGGTCATAGTTATTAAAGTCGAATGGTTCGGAACCCGTTAGTCTCTTTTGTTATATGTCTTTGTCAGCTTTTTTGGACCTGACCGTGCACAACGTTCAGTAGCATTCCTATCATTTTGAACTTGCTGACCAATAGAAACATTGCATTAAATTATTCAGTCAGAATTTGTGAACAAAAAAAAAAAAAAGGATTGTCCACGGTCAGGGGGCTCAGTTTAAACATAAACTGCAGCATCTTTGTTTTCAACTTCGATGGTTGCCGGATTTCCTAACCACTTTCCTCTACTAACTATGGTTAGGTACTAAACGTTCAATTTTAAGTTCTTTTTAGCTATGGTTAATGGTGTAATGTCATTAGAAAGGGTCTTCCGGTTGTCCTTTTGGTGGTGAATTTGTTTGTATTATAAATGCAGTTTTTTCCACTAAATTTTTGCTATCAAATCATGACCTTACCAGATAAATATAGTTGTAAGGATTACTTTAAAACATTAATTAACGTTGCTTTTTAATGAACATTGGCACGGAGATGTCAGAATTTTTCCTTAAATAGTGTAGTCGTCTGATCGATCTAAAGTGTGTCTTGATCTATGATTTAAAGTCAGACAGTAATTTTCTTTTGTGTAACATGGCCTCATGTAAGGGAATCCAGGACAATTTTGGAATCTGGATTCCACGTCACGGATTCCGGATTCCAGGAACTGGATTCTGATTCTGTGTCAGTGGAACTTGGATTTCGGGTTTCAATCACTTTTGGGATTCCGGATTCCAAAGCCCAGGATTCCCGGACGCAGGAAACCGGATTACCTTCCATGGATGAAACATAGTTTCGGCTGTTTTGATCTGGTTTCTTAATTAGTTTTGCTTATTGTGCATGGCGGTTGATTCGTTGGTTTTTTTATATTTACATGTATCATATTTAACAGCTGGTCAGAAGAAGTTTGCTTCCAGAGGAGCAGGTCGATTAGTTTCTACTATGTTATAACGCTCAGCGATTAATGGGCTAAGGCTTCATTGAACAGGGTAAAAGACAATTTGTTATACTATTGTTAATGACCAGTTTCAAAACGAGCAATAAATCGTGGCTGTTTACCTTTATACTCGTATTGTATATATATTTCTCCTTTTTTTATATTGACCTTTTCCTTTGTTCAAGTCATGCAACTTTATTTGCTCACGACAGGAGCCTAAACACCTTCCTGCGGCTGGTATATCGGAGGATAATACCCGCGGCTGAGACATTGTCCGAAAAATTAAACATTTGGCCGAGAAGCGAAGCTTCGGGCAAATGTGAAATTTTGAGCCAAGGGCATTATCCTCCGATATACCAGCAAGCCAGAAAAGAGTTTATTTATTTTATAATCCTATGATTAATTTTTCCATCTCCAACATGTTGGGAGAGGAAGAAAAACAAAAACATGTGGTGAGCGCGCGTGCGAATGACGAAAACAAGCACATCGACTGGTTGATTTTTTTTTTGTTATTATTGAAACTGTGATTGGACCAGGGCTTGACAGGCTGTCGTGTCAAATGAACTTTCGCAACGCCCCATAGATCAAAAATCGAAAAAGGAGCGCTTTTAGTTTATATTTTACCGACAGCACTTTTTGAAAACTACTCAAAAAACCTTTTCTAATGGATAAGCAAAGAGAATCCAACCATATCACTAACTACCACTAAGGGCTAGAAAAGTAATTACAACTATGAAACACAGAAACTGAAAAATCTGGAGCAGTTGAAGGGTTTAAAACGGAATCCATCAGGAAACTGGGTAATTTCAACTTTCGGTGGACAAAAACCTTGTACCAGAATAATTTAAACAATACCGCATTCTTTTTTACATTTTTCAAGGACTTTATAGATATAATTTATTATCTGTTATAGCACAAAAGACTATTTCTCATGGGAGCCGAGAAAATAAATGTCAAATTGCACAGGAATTGTGAAAACACAGGTAGAATTCTGAAAATTTCATGTGTAAGATGCCATTTTGTGAAATTTCTCGGGCTTCCATAAGACATTTTCTTTGGTGTTGTTACAGATAACTAATTACATCTATAGCCCTTGAAAAATGTAAAAAGGAATGCGATATTGTTTAAATTATCGTGTTACAAGGTTTTTGTCGAAAGAAAATTAAAATTA
>BOPM01000769.1:30740-38240 GCA_022179025.1 Porites australiensis
AGGCAGATAATACAGACATGAGGTTTTGATTATTCATGATATCATGCGAAAACCGAATTCAATAATTGTTTTATTATACATTTTTTCATCCTCAGAAACAGAAGCGAAGCGTTTAGGCATTCTGTTTCTGAGGAGAACACTCAAAGGGGCTTGGTAACCAGGCAGACGTTAAACTTGACATGATAAATGCAATATCTGCAGCAGATATTGCATTCACCATGTCAAGTTCACAAGCTATTGTGAATTGATTGAATGCTCTCGACCAATCAGATTTTTCATAGTGAGTCTGATGTATAATAATATGACTTAATTGAAAATGAAACGGGGTTAACTTTGGATGCACAATCCGCCTGAGTTAATCAATCTGTTTTTCCGTTAATTTTGACGAATTTTGAAGATGAATTATCCGTCTCTAGTGCCCTTGTGTTAAAACTGTAGGCGCCCGCCACTATACACGAAACGGAGCGCAACGAGAACGACGCTATAAGAGGGTTACAATTTTAAACTGTTTTTACCTTGTGCAGTTTGTCTAATACAAGTAAATTTTTCTCGAGCTGAAGTGTAAAGAACTGTATCTAAGTTCAGAGGAAGAATAAAAAATCGTTGTCTGGTGTCCGTCATAAAAAGTAAAATTGGGAATTTTTATGTAGAGGACGTACAGTGACAGTAAGGAGATCTTACGAAAAAGTTTAACGCAAGTGCAAGCTTGCTAATTTAATCAATCTAAACCTGTTACGTTTCAACCTTTCGCCTTGGCTTGCATGGGTCCACGGCCTCGTTGATTTCTTGACGCCGGTTTGTAAAATTGGTTCAGTACCGTTAAGCGTTCATGTTTTATTCTTGAGCACTTCGCCGTCATCACTCTCGATTTCGTAATTGATAACACAACCATGAACTTTTAGTCAGGAGGCAGCTCGCCAAAAAACGATTTTCGCTAAACATTTTGAGTAGAAGCAGGCAACATAGCTTAAAATCTTCGTCTTGCCACCCTGATTAAGAATTGTGCTGTTGCCCACTCGAAATGTTATGATATCTGTCATTAAGCGGGTTTTTTGTCTAGGCCCTCGCTCCTGCAGCATGAAAACGAGGCTGAACTGTAACATTTATATAAACCCAATAAAAAGTACACGACACGACGTTTAGAGCTCGATAGACAGTAGTGTGGGAGATAAAATGCGTCACGTGACCAGTTATGAAGAGTCACGTGACTTTTCAATTAAATCGGTCTTAAAGCATAAAAGACGTTCTATTCACACTTTCCTTTAATATAGTTTTCAACTTACTGACGTTTCTCACTTCGCTTTACACATCCAACAATAAAAACACAAAAATCAATAAGTGATCAGCTATGATGGGTCACGTGATGTAATGAAATCATTCTATTTTCAGTCATTCTATAGCGTTTCCAACCTATGTAACATTTCCAATGAGTTAGGATTTTTCACGTAAAAAGACTGAACTTTCTTCTACTTGGCCGCACGGTTTAAGCCAGAAATACAAGCTTATAAACCATAAGCAAAGTATCTTATATTACACAAGACCACCATGTGACTTCCACCTTATCAAAGTTATAGGTCATGCTTCATTCGCCTCTGCTGCAGTGTTCCTGTCGTTTCTGCACCTGTCGCCACATTTACATGCCTTGGAACAGCAAAGAGATAGTTGAACGCAAGTGCAGCGTCGGTTTACACAGCATCCGCCTTCTCGGGAGCACCCACAGTATGCTAACTGTAAACACGCCGCTGACACTTCTTCTCGCGTCATTAACTTTGGCTTCACAAGGCCTTCACTGTAGTACCATCCGCTGTCTTCAGGTTTTGGGAGAGAAGGACATGGTTCCAGTGCTTTATTCCATACCATGGTCTGATAGTTTGCCCGCTTTATGTGGAGAATCAGTGCATCTTGAGTCGGAGGTAGGGCGTCAAGATCTTTCTTGGATTTGCGAAACGCTGCTGCTCTTTCTTTATTGATTTCCACCTCTTGTGTTCCCGGATTGTAGAGTTTGCATACAAAGGCTTCAGCTTTGGCAAGAACGTCAGCACTGATTTGGCTTTCTTCTCCAAGGTGTTCCAAGAGATCAGGTGCATCTTCGAAGAATTTCCATGCCGATGCCTTGCCCACACCATAGAACTGGCTTGTCGTATCACAGCCAGTAATTGCATGAAATGCCAGAAGCGACTTCCTCTTCTCCTCGGAGAGCGGGATTCTGTGAACTGGTTTGTAACGCCTTTGTCTTGATGTACCCGCAAACATCCATATCTCTTGACAAAGCTGCTCTCGGTATGCCAAAAGGAGGACAAGAACGTCCGTATCACGACACAAAATGTTAACTTGCTTGTACCCTCTTGCTGCTACGTCTCGGGCATGCAGTACTATTCTAGTATCTGCCTCCTCATGATCTGATGAGAGCTCTCTTATATCTTGTCGTGATGTGTCAGATGACCACACCTTCAGTGTCTCCTTGAAGCCTCCATTGATCACCAGCTCTCGCCCAGGAGGCGCGCTGTAACTCTCCGAGATTTCAGTAGAGATGAAATGAGTTAGGCTAGCCTTGTTATCTTCGAGAATGATGAACCTTTCCCAGTTTCCAATTCTCTGATCTCTGTTATCCACATTGCGCCTAATCCCTGTGCTCTTTTTCTCCTTGCGCTTGTCTCTGGTTCCTCCTTTTATCGAGTTCTTGACATATCTGTCAAATAGCACGTCAACCCTTGTACAACTGTCCGAAAAATGGGAAGTGACATGACGAAGAAATCGGTCACTCCACTCACCAAAGGTGTTTGCTCCTGAAGAGTTGGCGAAGGACTGAACAGCTGCCATTCCATCAATAATAGTGCATGTTTGACTCCTGCTGATGGGCATTTGGCTCTTACAGACATTTCCTTGTAAAATGGTACCAAGATCCGACTTCCCTGCTTCTCGTAGACTTCCGTCTAGGGTAGCAAGTGACTTTGGGACTGGAGCAAGTTCGCTTTGAAGCAAAGTATTCACATCTACATCACAACCGGATTCCAAGGCTACTATCACCCTTCTCAAGAAATCTTTGTCTGCTTTCATGGAGATGGTCTTGCTCTTATCAACTGACACTGGCACGGTGTAAAGTGTCTCAAAGGTTTTCACCTTCTGTTGCTTTAGAGTGTCATGGAACTTTATTTCTTTCTTGATTAGCCTGGTTTCAACGAACTCTTTGATGACTTTCTTACCAATTTCCTCAATGCCAAGTAGATCTTGTTTAATGGCGTTACTTGCCACATCTCCAGTGGTAACTACAACTAAGTCAGACGTACATCGAAAGACCTCGTATTTCGGAAACTGTGCCTCCAGCTTAGCTACATCCTCTGCATCTTGTCGCATTCTGGCTTTTCCCAGATCTTTGGCGCTAGTGCATTCTCTTTCTAAGACGTTAAACATCTCTTTGGTGTCTTCTGACAGCTTGGCGCGCTCATTATAGGTAAGACACCAGCGATCTCGAGCCGAGTTTGTCCTTGTAATTCCTACAAGGCCTCCAGCTACCTTTCCAGATTTGTTTACATGCTCCAGTGCTTGGTCGTTGGGAATTTGATTGAAGGTGCTGGCTGTCTCCTTTGTGACAAAGTCGCCACTCTCAAATGCCTGCTGGACCTCAGGGGCAGTCTGCGGAAGCATCTTCATGTCTGCAAGAAATATGACGCCCCATCTGGTGTAATTCGAGTGATCGAAAGCCGCAAAATAGGGTAGCATTTCGGAGAACGAAGAGAGATACAGATCCCACTTCCCTTCCCGGATCGCACGCGTAAACCTCAGTAAGATGGACACCAGTTTCATGTATTGTCTCCAGTAACAGAACGAGGGGTTGTCATGATGTGCGGCATCAAAAGCTTTGATGATATGTGCAGCTTGTCCAACTTCATTAACAAGCTCACTGCTAGTCAGGGCATCTACTAATGCATCATCGTCGTTCGCAGTCGTAAACTTAGTGGCCAATGTTTCCGACAGATTCACGAGAGTGTTGCATTCATTGTCATCCTTGTCTTTCGCCCACTTCGTTAATATGGGCCACAATACCCTCCACAGTGCTTCATAACTCAGCTTGTGGGCACGTATTAGTCGATTCCACAACTTTCCTTGAAGGATGTTGCGAGCTGTTGTCTCACCAAAGACCTCACTGTAAGTACTTCCCGATGACTTTTGAAAAAGTCATCTGCGTGTGAAAACCTCCAAGCACAATGATGACATCTTTGAGCACTTGTGTCTTTCCCCATTGCAGCATCTTTGCCTTGTTGTATAGGCCCTCGTCCATGGTAATAACAGTGAACTTGCCATTTCTGAGGTGCGTCATTGCCTTGCACCTTAAGATCACCGTCGAAAGAGTCTCGAATTCATGAGCTGGAGCATTCACAATGGGAAGTGGACCCACCACTGTGACTTGTGGTTTTACAGTCGACAAAAGCTGGTTGAAACCACCCTGGTATTGACTGGAGTTCAGGTTTTTGCTCATGCAAACGACCAAGGATCCAAGCTAGGTCCTTCTTGTAACACTCATCAATTAGACTGCTGTCAGGTGTGTACCACTCAGAAACTACTGTCGTCTGTAGTTCAGGTTCTGGTTTCTTGTTGTCCAACGACAAATCGGCTAGCTCATGAAGTTCTGATGGCACTTGAACATCCAGTCGCCTTTCTGACTTAGGAGACAGTTCGATATCCATTGCTGATTCTCCTTCCTCTTTTCGACGAAAAGCGGCAACCTGCGTCGCGTGGAATGTGCTCATGCCATTGAGTGTTTCTTCGTTTATGTCTGTTATCTACAGCAAAGCGAGTGTAGCCTGCAGGATCTGTGGTTCCAGTGAAGTTACGAGGAACAAACACGTTACCGCTTTCCCTGTACCTTTCAAGGACATCATTTGCGATGGTATTGTCCATTCTGAGGACAGTTTCGTAATTAACTGAATGGCCGGCAGCGTGCAAAAGCTGTACCAGTTGTTTAGATCTAGTTGCCTGGTGAACGGTAAGGCCTATTCCAACATGCTTAGGAGTTAACTTATGCCCTCTAGAAGAAAGAAATATTATATCTTGGCATATACTCAGAATACCGGTTTTCACGTCATCGTGCGATTCTTGAAACTCCTCTTGATAGCCAGAGCACAACAGTGATATCAACATGAAGAGACTTTCTGGAACAATTTCCTCTGCAATTGCCTTGCTGATTTTTCCAATACAATCATGGTTCGGCGAGATCTTGATGTCATGATGCACTTTAACTGCCACGCGGTACAGCCAACTTAACAACTCTGCATCCAGATCAACATCCTCTGTGGCATCGCCATTGAGATCGTCTTCGTCTGATTCATTTATAGGAATTGTTAGCGGAGAACGCAGAGCAGCTTCCCCTAGATTTGCATAGACGATTCAGTGGGGCTCAGAGGGGTTTAACGGCGAGACAAACGCGATATCCTCACCAAGAAAAGCCTGAATCCTTTCTTTAAATCTGTTGCTCCTGTAATCCACCGGAGAGAGTTGATACTTTTCTTCAAGTTGATGAGAAAAGTATGTCCAAACAGCTTTGAGGGACAAAATATGGCCTTGAGAAAGCCTCTCCCTAAGCAAAGTCATTACCTCCTCGAAACATCTATTGGCATCATCAGTTTCACTACACTGTGCGTTTCTTTCCGTGTTTCTTAGGAAGCGCGCGTAGCACTTGAGGTGATATTTTCCTTCGGCAGCTATTAAATCACTAACTCCGGCTAGCGTACAGCTCAACTCTCTATCACTTGCTACATTCAAAAGAATTTTTTGTGATGTTTGAAAAGTCTGAACTTGGTTTAAGGCGACTTTTTTCACGTCAGTCTGGCAAAAGATACATTTACTCCAGTCGATTCTTCGACCTGATGATCGCCTAGAAGGTTCATTAGCCGGCGCGTCCTTTCCGTCTGGTTTACTCTCAGACTCTTGTTTCTTGAGAACACGCTTGATGTGCCCTTCGCTAGTGAAATCACTGTAGCAGTACCTGTGCCACACAACATCTTGGTTCTCTTCCTTCGTCTTTAAGTTATCTACTATACTCGAGTAATTCTTTTGCTTATCATCACCATACTTTTCTCTGATCTCAGCACAATACAAAATCCTGGATACACCTGCAGCGCTTCCTTTTGATAACGGAAACTTTTTCTTCGGCAACTTGTTTTCTTGACAGATAATACATTTGCTCCAGTCGACTTCACCTAGCAGGTCGACTGGATTATTGTCTAGAGGAAGCCTGGCAGCGGACTGCAATTCCATTTCTCTACAATAGAGACCCGACAATTACGATATCATATTTAACAACCAAGCTTGCTATACACTTAAAGATAAACCTGAATGCACTTTTCTCTGTTTGAACTACTCCGATTCATCGGTTCATTTGTAAACATATAGCTATAGAGTGGTAAATGTGTAATTTTAGGGTTCTACGGGAAAGATAATTTTACCCATTCTCTAGCTTGTGTAACTAACTGGTTTTCAAAATGACGACTCATGTATTTTCGGAACTTTTTCCGCGACCCATGCTTATTGAACAACTTGAATTTACTTCACAGACTTTACTTGACAGTGTAGCAATTCCAGACAAAAATGCAAGATATTAAAAATGTTATGTTTCCAAGCTACAGTTTTCAAGATTCGGGGAACAAAATAGATCACCGAATTTATAACAGCCACAACAATACCATGGAGGTATAGCAAACATTACACTGCATAAACAAGTACATCTTCAAATATTTGTTTTCAAGTGGAATAAAAAATAAATGTACTTGTCGTATTGTTATGATTGCTTGTTTTATCGTAGCTTTTAAGTACTTACCTCCTCACAGAATGTAAACTTGAAACGCTAAAATGGCTTTCCTTTTCTCTGAATTTTTATCTGCCTTTCAGTAACATACTTTTTCCTTGAAATCTTAGACTGGTCTATCAATTAATAGAAAAACTCAGGAGGACAAAATTAAATTCTTCTCTCTTCGAGCTGCAAGTATTTCTAAAACAAAATGGCCGCCAAAATCTGCCTCGATATCGTTCAGCCTCGTTTTTGTGCAAATCTCGTTCCCAGGCATAAGTTATGCATTTGAAAGTAGGATTTTGCCAAATTTTCCATATTGTAAAATAGAAACACGAAGAAGTTCTCGCCCTTTTTTCAAGGGCCTAAGTTTTTTAATTCACTTGACAACAAGATCATCAACTCTCAATCCCTCTCCTCTTTTAAGAAAAAACTGAAGATTAAATTATTGAGTAAGTATGAAAACAGTTTATAAATCTTTCCATCTTCGACTTTTCGCCTTCTTCTCTTCAATTGATGTGAAACAGCTCTAGCTCATAGTTCGAGGAGGCCTAACCTCTCATAAGCTCCTATAGTTTCTGTTAGGTCTCCTCGCCACTTCTTTTTCTTTTTTTTCTTCTTCTTTTCCTATATTTTTTGTAATTAGTGTGGCAAATAAAATAAAATAAATAAATAAATAAAAAATAAAACTGTAAAAGGCGAATGTATGAATTCAG
>BOPM01000769.1:43240-57610 GCA_022179025.1 Porites australiensis
GCGGTATTTCTCGCGGCTTCGTCGCTCGTGACGGCTCCGCCGTCAAATCTCACTCGACTATATTACAACGGCTCCGCCGCCAAATCTCACTCGACTACTACACAATACCGCCAGCTACGCAGGCTACTCTCCGCGTACAGGGCAGTTGATTGCAAGATGGCCAGTTTGTCCACAGGTAAAACAGCGTGGCTGTCCCTCTTTTGTCCTTTGGCGGGGAATTTCTTCACGCTTGCCTTGGTTCTTACGAGCTAAACCTCGTGTACGAGCATCAAAATGTCATTCGGGATACTGAATTGTATCCAGGAGAACTTGTTTCAGTTCTTAGGTGTCATTTTTTTTTTAGATGGTCTTGCAAGAGCAACGACACTTTTAGATTATGCAAATGAGATTTAATTAGCATAATGAAACTTGACACTTCTGCGTCACCACGCGAACCAAAAATGCAGATTTCTTGCCACTTGCTACCTATTGATTCTGGGCGCTACAATAAGATACCCAGAGTTGAGAGGCTTTGCCACCTTTGTAATAGATCCGAAATTGGTGATGAATTCCACTATTTGTTGAAATGTAATCACTCATCACTTTCTCGTATAAGGGGAATCTTCTTGGGGAGCCTATACATTGATAAACAGTAATTTTACAAATATGTCTTGCAAGGCACTGTTTTTATATATCATGCCTATGTGCGATGAAACATCATAAATCTTAATGCCTCTTATATTGAAAATATTATAAATTGTTATAAATCCGAACTCTAATTAAACTTTCTTACCATACGAGTAGCGTAGAAGCCGTACATAGCCAAGTAATTATTCTTTTATGATAATATTCAATATATAGTTGTTGTTACTTTCTTTCTTACTTAACTTTTATTTTTCTTTGTTTCATTTGTCATTGTGTTGGCTGTTTTGGTACTGAAATCTTCATGTCGAAGATAAAGTCAATAAAGTTGTTTACTTCCAAAAGACGCCTTATTTCTTAGTTTTTCATCGAAATATCTAGTTAAAACAAGCAAACATGTACCTGCTGATAGAAGATATCAAAATAAGCAACGCTTTAAAGGCAAAAGGCGGAGCGAAAACGAATTCATTGCGTTTGCAGAACTTGTGTGGCAGATTTTATCTCTTTTCTTACCTCAATTTTCGCTTTCATTTTGCTTGTTATCCTCCAGAATCCTTCAAAACAATTTGTTTGACTTGTATTTGGTCGGAATTCATCGACACCATCTTTCATCTTCGCAAAGCCCGCAATAAGTCCTTGCCGCATCGACATGGTGGTGTGCGTGGTCGTGTGCATTTGTCTCTTCTGGGAGCTAAACTCTATTTTCATGTAAATACTACGAGGAAAAATTCTATTGTATTGACCACCAACATGGCCGCCTTGTCACGTGATTGCAAGCCAAGAACTGCGTGAAGCAAAAGAGGATAATAATAATAACCGACCGGGGGCTGGAACTAGCCACATAATTAGGTAAATTTATAAACTTTCTGTGGGCCAAATTCGAGGCAATCGGAAGTAACGCAATTTTCGAACGAATTCCCCCCCCCCCGAGATAGTACGCAGCTGCTACAAACTTCTAATTTATTTCATTGGTTCTTTTTTCCTTTTTAAGTCCTGCAAGACCTATATTTGCAGAAGCACATGTTCAATCACGCAAGACTTCAAGAAGTCTTCCGGTAAGGTTAGAAAAAACAGAGCAAAAATTGCATCATTTCGAACGATCGGACTTTTGATTGGCCAAGTAATTGACCGACTAGTTTTCACTCTCTCCTTAAAATATTTCATTAAGGCTCTACGGTTGTAATATAATGACAAATATTATCAGAAAGTATAACATCATATTCAGTGGGCAGCTATAAATGCGAGGTTCCTAAAGTGTGTGTCAATACTACTGAGATATGCAAGTTCGCTTAACAAAAATGTACCGAGACCTTAACCTTAACTGTAAAAGTTACATGCTTTTTATCGCCTTGCAAGCCAAGGCAAAGAGGCAAAGAAGCAAGGGGCACACATATAGCTGAACAGCTGTCCATGGCTACCACTGCCTGGGAGATAAGGCTGTACGCATGCGTGAGGTAGTGGCCAGGCCGTGGGTTGATAACCGAATGGTTTGAGTTTGTCTTATTCTATTTTAAACAATATTTTGTCAGGGGTGCCCAGTTCAGCGAGGGTGTTTGAGTGGAGCCCTGTTTAAAAAGAACAAAACATCGAACAAGTATAACAAAAGGTAGCGGAGGCTCAATTAGGCTTACATCTAAAGTGCCCTTTTAGGCCAGACGCAAACTTATTAATATCATGCTCGCTCCTCAGGTCCAGAGGAAGCCTGTTCCAGATCTTGGCTCCGATCTACTGAACTTTAAGGACCCCTGGTACTTGGTTGTCCTAGCTAGCGGCAGACGGAGCAAATCTTTATAGCGCGTGATCCGTGAATGGCAATCGCGCGAGTGGCTAAATTCATGGAGCCAGACCATGAAGGCTCTTAAACACTAGCATACACTTTAGATAGTTCCGGAGGGACTGGAGTGTAGGCCAACCAAACGTGCGATATATCTGCGATTGTGAAACTGTGGAGCCTTCAATAATACTGGCGGCACGGCTATGTGGCTTATCTAAGTACTCTTGGTCAGTCTTACCGCAGGAGTCCCATACGACAACGCAGTAGTTCATTATCCCTTTCCATGACTAATTAGCATTAAGGTATGGGACGAGATCCCTGTCGAGGAACAAGACAAAGGACTTCGACTTCTAATGAAGTCCGAGAAAGGGAGGGAGGGAGGGAGAGCTGACCCTTTTCACTGACACTTCTTGCGAACTGACAACTTTGCATATGTTATTCAGGGTTATATAATGTCTAATATGTCATCGCACGGGATAATGAATATTTCATGACTGTGAATAGTAATGTTAACCAGACTCGGCGTTAAAATCGGAGTGGGCTTCACTTACCTTAGACAGGCACGGCCTCTATAACGGAGCACCACCAAATATACAAACCGCGGATCCAAGAAAAACGCAAACATTAAAGTCAGTGTTTTGATTTTCGGTTACGACATGTTTTGAACCATAAACAGTCTAATTTCTCACTTTGACGATTTATCTTAGGGGCAGTTCAAAGATATTAATATCCAGGCTATAAATGAAAATTAATTCGATTCAAACATCAAAGACAGCAAAGCACGTTACCAGGTTATGAATCAGGTCGGAATGGTGGTGGTAATTGTATCTATGCTCGTAGTAAAAGTGAAGATAAACCCAGGTTCTCCTCTTCGCGGTAATGGAAGTCCAAGTAATCGGGAATGCCGTTCACGATTGAAAATAGTAAACCCCACTACAGCACTTTCCTCGTGTCTACGTGGTACGCGTACAGCGACGGGTCATTACAATCGTTTCCCGACGCCTTTTCCGCCAGGTCAGGGAATACTTGAATTTCAAGCTACCGTAAAATTCCGAAAATAAGCCCCTCCAAATAAAAGCACCCCAAACCGGTGACGCAAAAAACCCTTCGTTAAATCGCTCCTCCAAATATAAGCCCCCTGGGGGCTTGTACTTGGAAAATTGCCCTCAAATACAAAGTAAAACAACGCAAAAACGGTAAATTTACTTCCAACTATAAGGCTAGCCCAATCGATTTGTAAACGCAAATTTCCAAAGGTAGATAAGCCCCTCCGAATATAAGCCACTCCAAAAATAAGCCCCTCAAAAAGGGGCCTTTGAAAAATATAATTAAGTCACGGGGCTTATTTTCGGAATGTTATCGTGTATCGTTTGGGCGACTTAAATTGTAACTTTTCATTGTATTAGAAGTCGTCGATAACCGACCTACTTCCATCTCTTACATAGTATCAATATCTAAATAGCCAGACTCAACCTATTACAGAGGTGACCAACTCGAATCACGAAATATTTACCTGCCCTTAATTTATGCTTAACTAATTCCCAGGTAAGGTATCCAAATCGGGTGTTAAGAACATTTAAATAAACATTATCACAAAACTGGGTTACAAGTTTTGCGCTTACATATTAATGAAACTGTTGAAGCCCAACAACTCAGGGACTCCGACAAATTTGCATTTTACGTGATCTCCGAACGGAAAAACTGGAATTATGTTACCGCATGCAGTCACTCTCAGATAGGAGTTTGGCACTGTTGGAAACTGTTATTCCTGAGTGTTATGACAGGCATGCACCTTGAAACAGTCAAAGGATTAATATAGCAAAAGCTCTCCGTGGATTAAAAAATTAATGAAATGCTCGTGCCCAATGCCCAGCTCCTTGAATGCGCTGGCCGTCCCACCATGTACACGCTGCTTAGAAAACGAAGGCTGCGCTAGCTCGGCCACGTGCGCCGGATGGAAGATGGGCGCATACCAAAGGACATCTTGTATGGCGAGCTTGCCTCAGGCAAGGGATCTGTAGGCCGTCTCCAACTGCGCTGCAAGGATGTCTGCAAGCTCGACCTGAAAGCCCTGGACATCAACAGCTAGAGCTGGGAGGCAGCTGACCGCAGCAGTTGGCGCTGCACGCTTCAGAGACAGCGCAAGGCAGAGGAGGAGTAGATCCAGACCCTGGCTAGGAAAAGAGAGCCAGACGAAAGGCACGCACAAGTGAGGTTGACCCAGCGACCGTCCACACCTGTGCCAGATGCGGAAGAGCCTGCCTTTCCCAAATCTGACTGTCTAGTCACAGTCGACGCTGTGCCAGCCTGGAAAGTACTTAAAGTACCACGGCATCCAACTGAGGGCGCATCATCTTTGGTCGAGAAAGACCAACAGCAGCCATGTACTCTACCCTCGTGCGTAAAATACAAAAAACGAAACTTTAGAATAAAAAGAAAAGCGGCTTCTACAAACAAATTTCCTGATTTGCGAACAGTTCAAAGGTAGCGAAACAAGACCAACAACCATATTAAGACGGAAGTGATCGTTGCAAAACTTGGCGTTTAAAAAGAGCTTCAGTTTTCACAAATTAAGTAAATCAATTACAGTAGTGTCCCAGGCCAAAACAGGAAAACAATTTTTGCCGGATGATATTATTGAAGCATTTTTAAAATATAGCCATTTCACACCATTAGCCAACTTTTGACTCGCTAAATTCCCAGTGTTGACACTAACCCATTTTCCAATGCAAATAATGCCAACAAAGTATTTTCTTTCCCAAAGGAACTAAATGAAATTCATCTATGCAGGCAAGGCACCTACCCTCGCTTCCGACGGCACTCTCCCGGTCTTGTAAAATAACAAACGATAGCTTTATACGTTTAATATATAAAGAGTGTACTCTTAATGGGGCAAACTTTATAGATTTGAAGAAGTTCTTCGATACTATTGATCACAGCGCTGACTATGCAAGATGCCCTGAAGTGGATAAATTCTCTCCAAACTAACCGTATATAAAGATGCATTGTACGTAAGTAACCAGGCATCTATCCTGCGCGAGCTCTCCCTTCACTGTGGCGTTCCTCATGATCAAGGGACAATAAGCGACCCCTTTCCTTTTCATCTAAAGAAATGATCTACCGATATGTTTAATGCTGCTTCTCCGACCAAGATTATCCGCGGCCGAAACGATAACGTTACCATCCCTTTACCTACTATATACCTAGAACCTGATCTCCAAACACAGATCTGCAATAGTGATTGAAACATAATTGATCTATGGCTTATCGACTTTACAATAAGCCTAAACGTCCAAACAATGGAGAACATTCGTAGCAAATCTCTCGCGCTCAAGAATTGTCAAAAATCTCGCTG
The DNA here is from genome assembly GCA_022179025.1 of Porites australiensis. Classification (NCBI taxonomy): domain Eukaryota; kingdom Metazoa; phylum Cnidaria; class Anthozoa; order Scleractinia; family Poritidae; genus Porites; species Porites australiensis. Next base: position 48,991 of record BOPM01000769.1, read on the forward strand.
TGAGGGCACACATGCATGAAATCAAGTCGTAAGAAAGACTGGGCTTAGAGTATTGGTCGCTTAAGCGAGTCACACCTCATCTGTTTCCATACACACTGTAGTCAAATTATACAAAAGGTCTTATTGAACCACACTCTGATTACAGTGGTGCTGCCTTTGATAGCTTGTCCCATTAGCTGAGTGGTAAACCCCAAACACTACCGAAGCAAATCGTGCTGTTTGAGTCATCACTAAATCAAATCACTCACAGGCTATGATACAGATTCCAGACAGCCTGTAAACTCGCTCGATTGAAACAACTTATCGATTAGAAGAGATAAACAAGACTGAAGGAAGGCTCACTGGTATTTTAAAATGTACAAGCATACTAATAATGTCGCTCCAGCTTACATCTGCAAATTTGTTTGCTCCAAAAATCTCGAATTATGACCGTCTGCATTGCGAAGTGAATTTTCTACATTCTTTGATTCTTCTCTCCCATTTCGCTTCGCTACTGTTGTAATTCTTGAAAACCTATTCCCTAGCGGCTCTCTAAAGGTTGAACGGTCTATTAACGGGATAAGTGTACGTTTTTTCTTGTTAAAACCGTGGATAAATTAAGTTATCATTCGTTCAATAATTCGATATTGGTCATCTCCTCTAAACCCGGGGCGGGAGTTAGATCTGACCACATCTACTGGATCTTCTTCCCTGCGGTCGCTGGCTGCACGGAAAAAAGAGGCCCAAAACATCAACCAACTCACGACCACAATAAAAAAGGAACCGAGAATGGATAAGTAACGACCGGAAATAAAGAGGATTTCCCCCGATCCAGGCCTAGAGAAGAGGACTATACCACAGCGCGACGTAGAAGTCAAGGCAACAAGGGAATGCCATTTGTGACAAATCGCTTGCGAATAAGTCATCTCTTTAGCTTTAGGACCCGAGAGTGAGACAAAAGTATCGAATAGTCCTTGGAACCACGAAACCCCATCGATGTGGTAATAACAACTACTGATGAGTTTTAATACTGGCACCCCAGAGGTGTACAGCAACACCAAATAAATAACACAATCATTCACACCTTACCGTTCCACAAATACGTAAACATATTCCCTGAAAAACTTGGTAGCAACACATGCTACAAAAAACATTAGCTTTGAAAATTAGAGAAACACCCAAAATACGTCACATTAACAGTTTCACTCTCAGGTGAAAATGTTTTACGTGCTACGTTGCATCTAAATAAACAATTTCAACTGTCAGAGACTCTCTGCGTTTAAGGTATAACATCACCTGTACAGCCCACCTGCCCACCTGTTTAAGTTATAACATTACCCGCAAAAAATCACCTGTACAGCCCACCTATAACATCAACGAAACACCTTTGGAATTTGCGATACAGAGAAAGACCTTGTTGTGTGGGTGTCAAGCAATCTTACCTCGGACAAGCAAGTGACTGAACAGTGTGCGAAAGCCAACAAACTCCTTGGCTTTGTGCGCCGAGCTTCTAGGTACATCCAAAGCACCCAAAAGCATCGTACACTTTATCTTTCTATCGTCCGGTGCCATCTCGGCTATGCAACCCAAGTATGGTCGCCACAGTCCATTGGCTTACTAAAACGAGTTGAAAACGTGCAGCGCCGTGCAACAAAACTAATTTTGAAGCTTCCCTTCCGTTGCGATGTAACCTATAAGACCCGCCTCCAACTAACAAATCTGTTACCTATCTCATACTGGCATGAATTTTTGGATATAGTCTTTTTCTATAAAGCTGTCAATAACTTAGTTTTCATAGATAGTGAAGCTCTGCCTTCAACTAGACAATCAACGAGATCTACCAGGTCATCGAGCAGCAATGCTATTAGTTATATCCCTAAGCGAAGTAGAACTGTTACTTACCAACGCTTATTTTTCATACGCGCGTGCCGCACATGGAATGTTCTGCCCGCTGAGTTACGCACAAGTCACATCTCTCTAGCCTCATTCAAGTGTTCACTACTTCAATATTACAATAAGTCGCTGGCCCTGTACGACGTTGACAACATCAGAACCTGGAGAACAATCTGTCCCAGGTGCAACATAGCGAGGACTGTACAGTACCGCAAATGATCCCCAACCGCAAATGATCCCGAGACCGCAAATGATCCCCAAAATGGACCGCAAATGATCCTCGACCGCAAGTAATCCCCAAAGTTGACCGCAAATGATCCCGTGAAAACTTGAGGAATGGAATGGATTTTATGGGACTGATTGCAAAAAAGGACTAATTATAAAAAAGGAACCTTTTTCTCGCGCCTTCTAAAGAAAAAGGGAAGGAGGACGCTACATCTCAGGTCAATTTATACAAGGCGAAAAAAAGCAGAATAAATCTGAAAAGGATATGGTATCAACCGTATACTTCTTCCTTTGTCATTTGCTTCAATTTTCTTTCAAGAACTGTTTCGTCGCTGAAAATTTAAGACAGGCAGGAGGTTACACAGAGAAAACTCTTATTATTTTAACGCCCAAGCTCAACTTGTCTAACTAGGAATACAAAGGCGGGCATCCTCTACATTGTACTGTCGCAATTTGTAATAATCATCGCACTTTGTAATACCTGTCGCAATTTGTAATAAATCCATCGCACTTTGTAATACCTGTCGCAATTTGTAATATACCGTGTCGCACTTTGTAATAAAAAAGCTGTCGCAATTTGTAACAACCGTCGATCGCACTTTGTAATAAACTAAGCTGTCGCAATTTGTAATAATTCCATCGCACTTTGTAATAACTTTTTGAGAGTAATTGAACTTACTTCGTCAACATTAATATAATGCCAAAATATGCATGGTACTTCATAAACAAAGATGATGACGTCTGCTGGCACGTAACACCTCCGCTCATTCAAACATTTAACTTTATCCACAGTCCTAAACATTTTTTTCAGATTAATGTTGATTAGTTATCTGACTTACGAAATGCTGTACTCTTAAACCTTGCTATTGTACTAGGTGGTTTTCATTCAGTGGTTACCCGGCGGGTGTACTTCCTTATATGGCCAATACGGGGATGTGCCTCTAGACAGAGCATTGTCAGAGTACAGGATCTAGACAGAGCTAGACACACTAGACACAAACGAACCATTATTAAAAAGCATTTAATTTCCGCAAATCGTAACATCCATCCTACATCATTCGAATAAGGACACCACGAGAGTTCAAGCTTTCCTTGTTAGATCTTATAACAGGTCGATACAACACGTTGTGCACCGTCCTTGTCTAACGCGCAATCTTAAAGAAGTAATAGTGGCTTCCATATTTTGGCCAACTTAATCAAACGAGGCCTGGAAAGATTCAAAATGTTTACTGCAAATAAAAAAAAACGTCACCAGTGGCAAACCGTCGAACCACAACAGAAACCTAAAAACAAAATCCAATTAGTCGCTGGCCAATACCTTCGTATGTACCTGTTTTTATAACACTCACTTGGGGTCTTACACTGAGCCGGCTGGGCATTTGGCCCATTATTCTCACTTGATTTGGTCCCATATAGGATCAAAAGGAGTACTCATTCCATCTTAAAACAATTGTTTTCTATAAGGAGTCCTCTAAAGCAAATACCATGGGGCCGGGATAGTAAAAAATTATCCTTCCCTGCGTATATACAACTCTTTCGAGCGTGTTCTGGATTACTGTTTTTCCACAAAATGGAAAGGATGGAATAAACCATCCATTACTACTTGAGTTACCCTATCTAAGGATCAAACCAAAGACACAAGGCCAACAACGTAAAAAATGATACCCTATTAAAGGCTCGAGATCCTCAAAAACCATACCCTATCAGGCGGTACTTACCTATCTAGAGGCACATTCCCGTATTGGCCATATAAGGAAGTACACCCGCCGGGTAACCACTGAATGAAAACCACCTAGTACAATAGCAAGGTTTAAGAGTACAGCATTTCGTAAGTCAGATAACTAATCAACATTAATCTGAAAAAAATGTTTAGGACTGTGAATAAAGTTAAATGTTTGAATGAGCGGAGGTGTTACGTGCCAGCAGACGTCATCATCTTTGTTTATGAAGTACCATGCATATTTTGGCATTATATTAATGTTGACGAAGTAAGTTCAATTACTCTCAAAAAGTTATTACAAAGTGCGATGGAATTATTACAAATTGCGACAGCTTAGTTTATTACAAAGTGCGATCGACGGTTGTTACAAATTGCGACAGCTTTTTTATTACAAAGTGCGACACGGTATATTACAAATTGCGACAGGTATTACAAAGTGCGATGGATTTATTACAAATTGCGACAGGTATTACAAAGTGCGATGATTATTACAAATTGCGACAGTACATACATTACAAGAGCTTTATTGACTTTACTGATCTTTTTAGAAGTGTCGAATTAATTTTCAGAATATTTACTTTTGATTTTTCTCTGAAGTGTTAATTTTACGTGAAAAAAAGCAAGACATTGGTTCGTAACTTAGGAGTTCCCCAGGCCTGGGAGTGCATGCCCGTTACGAAACAAACACACGTCAAAATGCCCCCGAACTTATCAATGTCCACAGGTTTCGGTTTATTTCGAAAGGGCAACTTGCTTACAGCTCATGAACATGTTGCGAATAGTTATGTTGACGCTTATATGTATATCCATTTGTTGTGCCTTTGCTGGAGACAGTTACCAGGAATCTATTTTAAACTTGGTAATGAATTATGCAAAAGCGAGGCAAGCGGTAGTTATCGCGTGACAAAACGTCGTAGGAACCGTTACATTCACGGACGATAATTTTCTTGTTTATATATCAGTAGCTTTAGTTATTTTTATGTTTTGTTTTTTAATTAACGAGGGATCCACTGTAATTGGTTAGGCTGTAGTGGTCTCCCTGCCTAATAATTTTTATGTATTCACGTATAAAGATTGTATTCTAGTTAGGCGAAGATAAATATATAAATAAATTATAATATGCCCCTGTCCGACTTACCAAGCAAGTGTCTTTGTGGTGAGAAGTATACCGTCTGCCATGCCCTGTCATGCCAAAGGGAAGGGTTCGTGGAGCAGAGACACGATGGTGTTCGCAACCTACTTACCTCACTTATTGGTAAGGTTGGCACCAGTGTTGAAGTCGAACCATGACTACAACCTCTCCATAATGAGCGATTCAACCTCAGAAGCGCGTTAACAAGCCCGGAGGCAAGACTGGTCTTCAAGGCAGGGGGCTTTTGGTCTCGTGGAGTTACAGCATTTTTTGATGTCAGAGTAACGCATGTTAACTCCATGTGTAACCAGGGAAAAGCAACATCCACAATCTTTAAGGAGCAGGAGGAGGAAAAAAAACGGAAATACCAGCAGAGGGTGCTGGACGTTGAAATGGGATCTTTCACTCCCCTAGTTTTTGGAACCAAGGGTGGGATGGGAGCCGACTGCAACTGTTTTCTCAAACACCTAGCCGAGAAGCTCTCAGAAAAGAATGAGGAACCTTATCACATTACTATTACTTAAATTCGAACATTGCTTTTTGAGATTTTAGAGTCCGTACACACATGCGTAAGAGGTATAGGACACCCTTCCACAAAATTCCACAAGGGGATTTCATTGATGACTACCGTTTAAACGCTACCCAAGCGTGTGTGATAATGGCGTGAGCTCATAAATTAGTTTAGTTGAAATGAACCGTTTTTTTTTCGCATAAATATATTTTTAATAGAATGAATTTTTTCAATGGAAATTAAGTGTCTTTTTTTTTTAATCGAAGGGAATTGTAAATAGTAAAATACTGGAAGTATCATGGCGTTATAAAGTGTTAAACACGCGGAATGACCTTGCACGCTTTACGAAGCATGCCTAGCTTTGCCTATATCATGTGCCCGATATAGTCTATGTGGTCATCACAAGAGAGGTATGAATCCAGCCTTAAACTGATAGACTCGTGACAACTCAGTGTCCCCTGCCATGACTATGAAACTATCAACTAGGACAAGCCTCTGATGAGTACCAGTCAACATTACCTTAGTTTTGCTTTAGTTGAGGTAGAGGAAATTATTGTTATATGCCTAAGATCATGGAAAGATCTTCAGATGAAATGGATTCTATGTCGGTGAGGAGCTACTATATACTTACTTATACTAGGAGGGTATCATCCGCATACAATTGGATTTTAAATGTTTTACCGCCAAAGGCAGGTGATATTGATGTGGATTATAAACAGCAACGGACCGATCAAGGAACCTTGCGGGACTCCAAACGAGACGGATTGGGGGTTAGATGTTGACCCCTTCACTATACAACGATTTGCCTTCTGTCAAGTAAGCCTTAAACCATTGAACGGAAGCCTTAACGAACCCTCGTGAATTATTAATTAAAGCTGAGTATGATCTGAAGAATTATGAGGAGGGTGTTATATCCACCAAGCTGTGGCAGATAACACCCCTTAGATCTGCACAATTTAATTAATAGCAAATAATCCCTGGTTTAAAGAAAAGCTAAAACATGCTTGCCTTCATCGATTTCAAGTTCCCGTCTCCATTTGCCTGTTTCACAGCCTAATCATGATACTATAAGGTTCGTTTACTTCTGCAGATATTCTCCAAATAGCGGATGTCAAACAGCGAATTGTATTCATTCTGTTTTTGCTATGTTTTTAGACAGCAGTTCGGCTATTTGTTTATGGTTATGAAGAATTAGCCGCAGGATTTGAGCCAATCAAAAAGGAATAAATGTCCTTGATCAATAATAATGTTAGTTATTTTCTGAATCATTTAATTTGTTATTATAACTTTTTTTACTAAAGTCATATTACAGATATTTTCATGACTTGAAGTTATTATACGATTGCCTTACCTACGATGTATTATTCTTTCGTTCGTTGATATCACTCGTCGTTCACAATATTTGAATGAAACAATAACAACAAGAATATAGAAAAAATCGGAAAATGCTAAGCTAAGAAAAAAACCTTTCTTCCACCATCCTTACAAGAGAGACCGAGGTACTTGTCACATTATCAAGCAATTTTTGTCAGCCCATTCCTTGCTCCCCGAATAATAGTACTCAAAAAACCCTGGTTCCTTAAATTTGGCTAGCTCCTTCTTAAACGAATTCAAGTTTTCTTGCATATCTTTCATCTCTTTCGCATGTCTCGCTTCTTTAGCCTCGTATTGACGTTTCAAGCTTTCAATATGATCCTGGTTTTTCTGTTCAAGTAGTTCTCTCTCGCGTTTTGCACTCTTCATGTTTGCTTCCATCATGTTTTTCATTTGTTCCTGTTGCAGTGTACGCTCGTTTTCCAACTGCTCATGAACCTTCTGCCTCTCTTCTTTTTGTTTTCTGCGTAACATTTCCATCTACAATGAATAAGCCAAAAAAAAAGATAAAAAGAGGCAAAAAGCTCTCGACCATCTGTAAGATCAGAGTCCCAAACCCGACAGTTTGATTCACTTAAATTACTAACGCATAGCTTCTAAATGCTAAGATGGGGACATGGCAAATTTGATTGGGTTGGACTTATGTGGAATGCGGCTTCCGACCCTGTTAGGTTTGGCTGATTATATTTAGACAGACTCAACATACCATTCTGTTCAGTCCCGGAAATGATCCTGACCTCGAAACTCCAGCCCTGAAGAACGCTTCAATCGATCAAAATACAACAGCCGGAATTATTGGGGTCAAACGCCGAACTCCTCATCTGAGCTAACGTCAATTAATTGCGTTCGGCACAAGGAAAGTACATCTTTCGACCAGGGCCTACGTTAAGTTACTCCTAGTACCAACAAAATGCTTGGCTAACCTCTTTCTTCATTTCCTGACTCATCTGAACCAATTTTTTTTGTTCTTCCTGTTAAATAAAACAGATAAATATTTTAGAGGCTCTCCCACTCAATTTCGAGTGAAAAATAATTTTCACTGAAACTCTTGCAAGTGAAAGGCTAAGTTTCTGGCCGCACTGGGGGACGCTGAGTAGTTGTACTGCCACGGCCAGTTGGCATGTCTTCAAAACTGAAAATTTGGTATTTTTTTGCGGCACTTCAAAGTGATTCATTTACACCATCTGCCAACGAATATACCAGTAAACATCTCAAGTTTTTCCTTAACGTAATGGTACGTTATTCACGAAATAAAGTAATGGTAACGTAATGGTACGTTATTCACTAAATGAAAAGAGGAAATTAAGCAAAATATCACCTCAACTAATTCCCCTGGAGCGAAAGCCAAAAATGACCATGATTTAAAAGCTAATTTCTGACGTTTGGGACCTAGCTGAAAGCTCTAGACCAAATAGACAAAAAGATAGATATCTATTATTGGAATATACAAAACCCAAGTACGATTTCAGTATTTTTTTTATTTCTACCACACGAACCGATATATCTGTATTTCTATGTTTATTAGTTCTAGTCTTCACGATGGTTGTGTTTTCACTAGGCCATGCAATTTTGACTAGATAAAGCCGAAAAAGTCCGGAAATACAGTGAAAACACCTCGTCTTTGTTTTTAGCTATTTAAAAATGCAACCTGTTTTCAAAAGCAAAAAAAAAAGGGATTTTCTCGCCTTTAAGACCGGAAATTCAGACAGAGTTATACTTCCTCGCGAGATAATATACCATATGTTCTCGAATAATAGCCGCGATTAATCGCCTCCCTCGAATAATC
>BOPM01000769.1:68924-89273 GCA_022179025.1 Porites australiensis
CTTTTTTATCTTAATAAGGTTATACATTATATTTAGATATTGTTGGTCCATTTCTTTGTATTTGTCTTTATACTGAAGCTATTAGAAAAGGCTGACAGTATTGTCTAGTAGGTTCTTGTGTAACAAGCTTATCTTCATGTTTCCTCATACCCCTCTACCCTCGGTGACCCAATTCTAAACCATTTACTTACTATAGACTATACTACTTCATTTTATACCAACCTTCAGTTTGTTTAGGTGCTTCTCCGTAGAGTTGGTTGAAAATCCTACCGTTTCTGTCATGAAGTAGCCTTTACCTTTGTCTAATGCCGTCCCATGGAACTTGCGCAGTTCATCATTATCACATGGACGTTCTTCTCTCAGGTTTGACTTCATAACCTCTTCGTATTTTTTCACAGCCGCCGTTATAGCTTCGGAACACTTCTTCTCTACAAAGGTTTCCCAGGCATTCTGAATGTTAGGAATTATTCCTGGACCATTGATTGCTTCAACGTACGACTGAACAATTGCAGCGAGACCTAGAAAACAGTATTAAGACCTTGAAATGCAGAGAAGATCATCAAAGATAAATACGCACCTTATGCAGTCGAGAAACTGAAAAAAGCTCAAAAAACATTTAGTGCAACGCTCTCTATAAACAATTGACCTAGCAAACAACCCGGGAGCTAGACATAACATTAGTTCGTGATATACCCGGGAGAAAAAATGGAGATATGTCCCGAAGAAATGCACGCGTTGGCAACAATGGCCAAAATGGAGAAAACTTGCCCGAAAGTTTGGCGAATATTCTTATGAGGCAGCAAAGAGAGAGTAGCCATTTTGGCAAAAAAAGGTATATTAGGCGAACATTCGCCAAAGTCTTATCAAAAATTCAAATGAGATTGCAAAAGAGCCCTTTAAAAGCGCCGATTTTGAAGAAACTGGCGAATTTGACGAAAATTCGCAAAAGACTTTGGAAAAAGTAAACAACAACAAAAAAAATGATCAAGGGTCCTCTTCAAGAGTGGCGATTTTGACGAAAACAAAAATTGAAATGAAATGGCAGAGGCCCTATGAGAGTTGCAATTACGGCGAAAATGGCGATTGATATTACAAAGGGCTGCTTTCAAAGTGGCGATTGTAGAGCCGGAATGGGCGCTCAGGCGGGGGGGCTACTGCTTTGTGAGAGTTAATCTCATTATAACCATTCCAAAAACAATGGTAAAAGACATTCCAGGTATTAAACTAAGATCAAAACAGGTAGGTTGCACGGAGAAAAATCCAATTATTGCCGCCACAACATCAATCTTACGTCTAAAAAGTAGGGCAAACAAGTTACAAGCCTAACGGTCTATCGAAAAAAAATGTTCAACTTAAGCTACATCGTTACCCACAGATTTTAAGAGCAACCAATAATAAACCATTTCTCTGCAACACAACCTTTGCTCTGTATTTACCGTCGAATTATATCCATCTATCAGTCATATACACAATCACACTTATATATTTGAACACTTAGCTTTTTTAGTCGTCTCTTTAGTTCTTCCCTTCCAGACAGATATAAACTCAAGCTTAGTTCCCAAGTGTAGGGTTCCAACTAGTTATTGGTAAAACATTTATGTACATCGAAGGCGCGTAAAACTGGCTTTGTTTATGTTGTCGTGATTGCTCTCTGCAAAATGATTTGATGTGAATCGACCATTAAACTTAAGTAAGAACGTAGAAAAGCGAAATGATGCAGCTCTTTTCTCTATCCTCAATCACGGGTACCCCAAGCTCATGAGCGAGTTGCATAAGAGAAATATTTTACAAGAGTTTGTATGAAAAATTTATCGATAGTTATTTAGGGCATTCAAATAGGAATAAAAATACATCAAAACTTCCTACCTTGTGTGCTTGTCTTGTTTGTGGTATCTTCTTAGCATTTCTGGCCGTTTCAGCGCGATTTTAGCGAGTTTTAGTTCTATCGTTGAGCAACGGTAGAACTAAAACTCGCTAAAATCGCTCTGAAACGGCCAGAAATACTAAGAACATACCACAAACAAGACAAGCAGACAAGGTAAGAGGTTTGAGGTATTTTTATTTCTATTTGAATGTCCTAAATGTTTATATTTTGAATGCAACTGGAAAACACCTTCTTTGCCAAACGTACGAGGACAAGTACATTGGCAGGGCACTTTCCCATCCTCGGAGACCCAGGGGCAGTTAGTCGGGTCGATAAAATGTTCGTGGTGAAAGTTTACTGTAAGATCGAGACGAGGCCCTGGGCACTTACTCTTACCGAACCAGTTCCAGAGGCGTTTGAATTGCCTGCTTCTGATTGGCCAGAAAAAATTTTTCTGGCCAATCAGCGAAGAGAAGCTGCCGGGTGACTCTCGTGTTTTCTTACACGACGTAGTTTTCTTCATCGATCGCCATAGTTGCGTAGCGCGTTCAACGTTCAACGCGGAAAATTTCTCGAGGAAAGTTTCAGAACAAAATGTTAACAACCCGCAAAAATTACAACCCTTCGCACGGCTACAAGAAACAAACACTCTCCGATGAATTTTTAGGGCGGATCTTTCCAAGGTATCGTAAATTTTTATTGCTGATACGATACGCGATGCATGACTTTCACTTTCCAGACCGGCTTAATTTGCTCACACTGTCTAGTATACAACGCCAAGCTTAATACAGTTCGTTGCACGACTTCTGAAACTTTCTACAGCGTGAAAATTTCCGTTGCACGGGCCACGCAAAAACGTCGATTGATCGTGGGAATTGCTGGCTTGCTGCAGGGCACGCACCTTCTTGCTTTCGCGCCAAACTCCCTTACCGTATTTTAAATACAGCCGTTGTGTTTAGTTCGAAATCTCGGTCCGGTTATGTGCTGAATCCTGACTTGTTAAGAGGTCGATTTTTGAGGGCTGTGTGGGTTTGTTTTTACGGATAAGCGAAGGAAAAAAAATAAAGGTGAGTTTGCGAAAATGTTTGAAAGTGGTTGGTGTGAAAGTCTTGGAGAGCTATAAACGCGCAGTGTGTGACACGTGTAGATATAGAGTTGAGAAATCGTGGAAGGGTGGGATGTCTATATAGATATTTTTGTAGTCACTAAAACTTTACAAGAAGTGAACGCTCTTAAGGAAATTCCAGGGAGAAGAGACCAAGGAATAGGGACACTTTCCAAAGATCCAACGTCAGCTCTTGATTTCAAGGACCTGGGTCTCTGTCTTACTAAACCGCATGAAGAGAACCTGGGTTAATCTTCACTGTGATTAGAATTATGGCTAATATAGTAGAAATGAATTTTTATTATAAGATATCTTTTAGCAAATACATGTATAAAACTAATTTCACATATGATTGGCTTGATGTTTCCCCTTACCGACCCCCTCAAACACATCCACAGTGCCATTGTTTTAACTCCCTTACAATTGATGGTACAAGATTGGACTTACTTTGAAAGAATAATGCTGCAATATTAACAATTTTTCTTTTGGTACATTTGTTTGATATTTCATAACTTCCCTATCATAATTCTCCTCATCTGACAATAATATTCTTCACTGATAATTATTTTTAAATCTTTAAACACCCTCTTCAGAAAGGTGAATCTTCATTGCATGGTCACCATTCCACACAGTGTCTCTAAAATACTTTCCACAGAACATAATTTAAAACAATTATTGTTTCCTGTAGAAGACAATCAGATAATACAAATTCTAGAATAGAAGCAGTGAAGATTTGATTCTTGAAATTCCTGTCTCAGATCATCTTGATTTTCTTTAAGCAGACTAACAGTCTTTGGCACTGATGTGGCAACATAAGTGGCTTGGAATGATTCTCCTGTTTTCATTACTGTCTTCAAAAAAGGAAGGATTTTTTTCTTTTCTGCAGGTTGTAGACTTAAAAAAAATCTAAAAGAAGAAAGACTTTTAGAATTATTGAAAACAGTAAGTGACAATTTCACCACAGTTCCCTTTTTTCCAGAGAGTGTTGGAAAAGTGTATGTTGTATGTAGGTATACCATATTTACTTGTGTATAATGTGCACCCAAATATAATGCACACCCCATTTTTCTACACAGTTTTCAAATAATATACTCAAGTACAGTTGTTGGCCACCTAGTAAAACAAACCCTTTGGGACAGAAAGAATTATCAAAAAATACCCCAGAGTAAACGTTTACTATTTCAATGTGAGGAGGAAACACAATATTAATTTTTATAAAACAAATAATTTTAAAAAGAGCGATATGATAACAACATTAAGACCTCCCTTTCTTTTCCCATGTGCGAGTGAAAGAAACTAATATCGACTAGAAACTTGCATATCATACACGTCATTGCTACTATAAATGAAACCGTTGTCTTGTACTCTCCTCAAAATTACGAAAATATCTGTACCTTCTCCAGTAACCAGCTCACTTTCATTAAAGCTCTTTTTAGGGGTCAGAGTACTTTTCAGCAAGCTCTTAAATTGATCTAATTCTTGGAAAAAAGGATCCATCTGACTTTTATTGTCCTTGATATTCTTCAGCAGCTCTTTGTCAGCAGTTGGAGGAGGTAACGAAAACGCCTCAAAACCAGCGAAATAACCTAGGATGCTTTCAGCAACCTTTTGGCGATCTTGAGTTTCAGCTGATGATGAATCGGGAACCTTAAAAACCTGAAAAATTAAGCAATGTCAGATGTTTACCCAGGCTGTTAGTGACATAAAACTCGTCAAACTAAAGTTAACGGTAAATAAAGATTAGAGTGCTTAGTTAAAACTCTTTATAATCTAAAACATTTTTGTTCTTCTTTAAGGTGACGAGTATTTCGACTACGTGTCGTGTGGGAAGTAATTTTCTAGAGCTAGAAACATAGGAGTTCTGCTAGTGTCAAAACAAAAACAATGTTACAATCTACCTATTTTTTCATGTGTCCATTTAACTGTCAGCATCCATGTTAGTATTTTTAGAATCAGAGCTAAAGCAAGTTATAATGCACAGCTGCTGAAAATGATTTCTAATTAAAAAGTCACAACAATTTAAATAAAGTATACCTCCTTCAAGAAGTAGTCTTTGATGCTGTTACAATCTGGTGGTAGGTCCTGAGCGACGTCTCGTAGCAACCATAAGAAGAAAGGAAATGTTTTGTAGAAGAACTTTGAGTCTTCCGGCGATTTTCCAGCTTCAGCTTTTGATCGCACCTCGATGCTGTGAGAGAGTTTAACGATATACCTAGAAAACTAGTGAAGGAAGTTTAAATCCTTGGAAAGATTTAATTATTGCGTTTTTAAGTTAACTGAAATATCAAAGCACATGATTTTTTTTAGCCCAATACAATGGAAATTAATTCAAAAAATTAAAATATATATATATATATAATTAAGAGGATACTTTAGCCCTTCAAGATCTGTCCGCGTAGGAACACCTTGTGAGTTGTATATTAAAACCGAAGCCAGTAAAACCGTCAAAGTGAAAATCTGGGTGTCATCATAACCTTCACAAGTAACAGAGTCAATTCCCTCGGAATCAAGTAGTACTACCTTGAATTCCTGGCCAGTGGAATCCTATAAAATATAGAACGAATTAATTTTCATCTGGCTTTTATGGAGACTATCGTAATAATAAAAATATAATTAAAATAACACTAAATTATTATAACAATAACAGTAATAACAACAATAAAGAAGAAGAAGAAGAAGAAGAACAACAACAACAACAACAACAACAAGAATCTTGGAGCGCTGATTGACGAACGTCCGTCTTGAATGAACGCATCATCAAGAAATTATCAACTAAAACTGGTTCGGTATAATTCTTTATTCAGTACCTAGAATGCATTGTATCAATTTACTGTAATTTAATAAATACAATTTTAAGAAAATTAACATTTCGAGCGTTATAAAACTAGACATTGCCACACTTTACAGTATAAATCTATTACAGACACTCCAAAACGGCTTTTTTTTTCCTGTATGTATGGTATTTATTCAATATCATTACTAGAATAACAATTAACCTTAAATACTTCTGGTACAATCCAAAGCCATATTCCCAAGGTTTCAGGTCTGAGATGATGTCCAAGAGGGAATACTTCTGGTTGACTAAACACCTCGCTTAAGACATATGACTTTCCTTTTCTGTACGGTCCGGCGATAGAAACTACACATACTGGCCCTAAAAAGAAAGGGAAGGAATACTGACTTAGCTTGTCTCTCGTCATGTTTTAAAAAATTAAAAACTTTCCTGACTGATAGATTTGTCGCCGCTGTAATTGATGAATCCTCAGCGTAGACTTCTAATTTTTTCCGTGTTAAACGTTGGCAAATAGTAGAAAATCTTAAGAAGCGATTCCATTAAAGCTTTCAGCAACCGTCTCGTTATAGCTTTTACTTTCGAAAACTTCGCAGTCGGTGCGCTGTCCGAAAACGAAATAGCCAAATGGGTAAACAGTCTCGAGGGATGTCGACCGCGAGAAAAACCAAACAAACACGACAGAGCTCACACCCGTCCGCGTTCTGAAACTGTTGAGGAATTCTAGTGACCTGTGGGGGAAATGAGATAAAACAGATCCGACAGGAAGAAAAACTGTTCATTTGTCGGGCATTTCAAATGTTAAATCGAGTAAGAAACCCAAAAAATTGTTCACGATTAATGGAACGACTTCGTTGTAACATTCAATGAACCAGTAAAGAACTTGTGGATCGGCAAACGAACGAAATGATTCGCTGAAAGACTCCATGGAGGGAAATCGAGTGTTATTTTAACCCCTCCCTTCTGGGTGCTCCTTATATTGACGAGGCACATGGCATGGTGTTTAAAGCTACTAACAAGAAAATTCAGTGCTCGACTTTCAGAAAAAAATGTTGGGGTCAGCTGGCTTTCAAGTTGTTTGGTCGCCAGAAAAACTGCATTCACCGAAAGACTCCATGGAGGGAAATCGAGTGTTATTTTAATCCCTCCTTTCTGGGTACTCCTTATATTGACGAGGCACATGGCATGGTGTTTAAAGCAACTAAGAAGAAAATTCAGTGCTCGACTTTCAGAAAAAAATGTTGGGGCCAGCTGGCTTTCAAGTCATTGGTCGCCAGAAAAAGTATTCTAGTCGCCAAAAATTATATTTAAGAACTAATAGAATACAATAAACTTAACATCTTTTGCTTAGCCTTAACAGAGAAAGAACAGGGGCGTAGCCAGGACTTTTTAAAGGGGGGGGTCACAGAGGCTACTCACCAGATTGTCATGTCGACCTCCACGCTAAAGACAAGAGCTGTTGACGAAAATACTTTACAAAAAAACAAATTTTAAAAAAGTGAGCTTTTCAACAATGGCTTTTACGGCCAAGATATTGTCATGGCGTTTTCGCCACCTGAATATTGTAGGTTGTTTGCTCAAAAGAAGGCCTACCAAGGGGGGGTCACGGGCACCCCAGGACCCCCCCTAGCTACGCCCCTGAAGAATGCTTCAGCCTTCCTTTGAAATTTCTTTCGAACGGTTTTCGCTGGAGGCTCGATTACCAGCCGGTGTTCGGGAAAAAGAACCCACACTCAAGCATAAATCTCCTCGAACAGGTATTCAAGCAATGGAATACACATTTAGATAAACAACCTTTAGGAATCACAAAAAAACTTATTTGGGGAATTAAAGAACAAAATCTGCAAAATTTGTTTTGCGTCCCATGTATTTGCATGTTCAGAAATGAACATCGGTGAAACTTGATCTATTTCGCGGTTGCTTAGCACGTGATCGAAAGTCTCCAGAATGAGGAAGCGTCGCTAATGTTTTCGGGCAAAGAGGTTGATTTCGCGAGAAGTCTGTTAGACAAACAGCATGAGTTCAACGGTACTTCATTAAAAGTCAATAAAATACGGCAGAGCTTTTATTTGGGTCGTCACACTCAACAGAAATTTGCATAAAGTTGTTCAAAAGAAGCTTGAGAAATAAGCACCGTTCGTTCTCGATTAGCTTAAGTTTTTATCAGACTAATCTGCAATCGAGTCCGCAATCGAGATACATGTTCGACATAAAGAAACCGTTTTAAATCAATGCGCTAGAAGTCACAGGACAGGACGACCTATTGAGAATTGCGATCGATTAAAGTCGATAAGACTTCCGTCGAATTTATCACTTGTGATTTTCACAATCCTCTTTCAAGTAAAAGTCAAGGGTTAGACTTAACAACTGTTAGATCATAAGAACAATCCGTTAGAGTGTTGGAAGAAATCGTTAAAGTATTTAGACAAATCGTTAAAACGTTTAGACAAACCGTAATAACGTTTGGGCAAAACGTTAGAAAAACCGTTAACTATCCGTTAGTTTTGTAAAGGATAACAAATTATCATTAATGTACGTTTTCCCAAAGAAGAAAGTAACCTATCTTGGGAGCCAGGCTGACGACCAGGCCTGAAAATGTAGTCGTCATTGAGTAAAAGCTGGTCGCATTGGCGACTCCACAGGTCGCAAGGTCGAGCCCTGAAATTTGTATGTAGGTGTAGGTAGCAGCAGGCGGCTCCTGGTGGCAGTGATGTCACCGACGAAGAACTAATCACAGTTGCCACAGGCGCGGAGAGTTTGCTTATTTATAGGCCACTCAACCATTAATCAGCAAGCGTTGTGAGCGTCGTTAACGCCTAATCATTTTTTGTCTAGGAATGTAGGTGAACAGTTAATTCACACCGAAAAGAAGGGCAATTTGCGTGCTCAGGCGTGCATCTGCTGAATGACAATATCGTGGGCACATCAAATGTGATGGGGGGATATATCTGTGTGATTTTGCTAAAAGGTGCCCGCTAAGTTTTCGCTTGAACACGGGCATCGCCCGTGTCTAAGCCAGTGTAGCCGGAAAAAACCAGGCGGCTTGCCGTCTTGCTAGGTGTCAGCTGAGAGCCCAGGCCCAGACCTATCCGTAAGGGGGGGCTGACTTGTTTTGTGTGAAAACCAGCGGGGTAGGGAGGAGAGGTTTTGTCACTTTGATTAGAGTTTCATGTCAGAAAGCAGTGCAAAGTAAGAGAATTTTTCCTGTGGGCTAGCCCAGAGGTAAGTGGTTTCTCCTTGGACTAAAAGTGCTTATCTAAGCCCGGCGGTGAATTCATTGCCCGGGAATGCAATTGCTACTCCCCGGGCTAGCAAATGCTGTCACAAGCTAAGTGATTGAGCTTGGGCTAGAGATATCCAGGCTATTTATTACTAAGCGTTTATCTGAGCCCGGTGGTGAATTTAATTGCCAGGGAATGCAATTGCTTCTCCCCGGGCTAGCAAATGTTGTCAGAAGCTAAGAGGTTGTGCTTGGGCTAGAGATATCCTGGCTGTTTTCTGTGTGATTTTGCTAAAAGGCGGCCCGCTACGTTTTCGCTTGAACACGGGCATCGCCCGCCAAATCAATGCTGTGGCTCATAATCATAACACTACTAGCTGAGCTTAGGGGAAGTGATTGACTAGTCGTAAGCTTCATGGGTGAGGAGGGTGAGTAGTTTCCCGCTGTGCATCAGATCCTGATGCAAGCTCCTATTGGCGAGAACACTGACTGTTGACAGGTCTGATTGACATCGGCCTTTCGGTCGGCACGTAGCACGCGATTTCATCACAGAGTGACAATAACAAAACAGTCTAAAGACTATTGCCACGGGGAGGAACTACACGCTCCGGTCAAAAGACTCAAACTGTCTTTAAAAAAACACTAAGCTGGAGTTTATAGTTTCCGAAGCACAATGCAATTCTCCATAGCTGATGTAGCTTCGGTTTAAGCTGCATTTCAAACTTATAATTTTGGATCTGTAAATAACGGTAATAACCATCCGTAATAATTTTTAAACACTGACGAGCTGGGCCCAGCGTCAGAATATAACATTGCAGAGAAACATTATATTCACGGACTAAAGAAAATCGCTTAGTTATTCAGATCGAGAAGGCACTTTGGAGAAAAGTAAGACCCTTATTCAGCCGCAAAAAAAAGCTTTACGCTTCAAAAGAGGTCAAAGAAAATGCTCTTGCATCAGAGGGCAAATCCTGTCGAACAGAAACAAAAACCACAGTAAATCGATATGTGTGCCATGAACTCTCAGTGTGAAACAAGCGGCTAAAATCTCATTTGCTCAGTGAAAATGTAGAACCTTCCAGAGAATAATCTGCCACGCAGAGGAAAAAACTTATGGAAACAAGCAGCATTTTGGCATAAAGTAAAAGTCGTGTCGGCCTACTAGGTAATTTCTGTCGGCGATCGAAGCGCTGCTGATCTCTTTGTACTTGTCTTCGAAGCTTCACGTTCTGGAGAAGTCATGATAGTATCCGTACCTTCCACATTCCAAGTTCGCTCATTGCAGCGGCTTGTTAAATCACAAACCGAACTAGCAAGACGAACGGCATATTAATCCTCTTACCGGAGATCAACGACTTTTTGCAAAATCAACAATGAGATTCATTTCACTCTGTTTTCAGACGGAGCAAAACGCCACTCATTTCCTGTTAATTTTCCTCGGAGTTACTCACGTGCGAAATTGATTGACCGATAACGATCTTACTGACAGATGATCGGCAGGATAATTACAAGAGGGCGGAATAGCGGCCTCAAATGTTTGTCTACAGGCTCTCTCCCCCCCTTTCCCTTCCCTTTCCTCGCTATTTTTCCCCAAACAGAGAGCCTGTTCACAGGCTAGCTGTCTAAAGACTCAGTACAGGCACCTTGTATGAAATCCACACAGATATTAAGTGCTTATCTAAGCCCGGAGGTGAATTTATTGCCCGGGAATGCAATTGCTACTCCCCGGGCTAGCAAATGTTGTCACAAGCTAAGAGAGTGTGCTTGGGCTAGAGATATCCAGGCTATTTTCTGTGTGATTTTGCTAAAAGGGGCCCGCTAAGTTTTCGCTTGAACACGGGCATCGCCCGCCAAATCAATGCCAGGGTAGCCGAAAAAAAAAAAAACACGGGGCTTGCCGTCTTGCTAGGTGTCAGCAGAGAGCCTAGGCCCAGACCTATCCGTGGGTGGGTGGCTGACCTGTTTTGTGTGTGAACCAGGAGGGTAGGGAGGGGAGATTTTGTCACTTTGACTAGAGTTTCATGTCAGAAAGCGGTGCAAAGTCAGAGAATTTTTCCTGTGGGCTAGCCCAGCCAAATCAATGCTGTGACTCATAATCATAACACTACTAGCAGAGCTTGGGGGAAGTGATTGACTAGTCAGAAGCTTCTTGGGTGGGGAGGGTGAGTAGTTGCAGTACAGGCACCTTGTATGAAATCTACACAGATATACATATATAATTATATAGTTGCAGATCTTTTTGTCATTCAAGTGTATATATATCTGTCTGGATTTGCAAAAACATGGCTACAGAAATCTCTCTTATATACCCTCTGACTGAGTCAATGTAGCGGAGCATGTTTTTTTTTTTTTTTTTTGATAGTTACTTTTTATTTATTTAATCTGTACCGGAGAGGCCACAGTAGATAGACTTTGATGAGTTTCTCACTGGGTATTAACATATTCCCCCCCTCCCCCGCCCCTCAAAACAAAATGTTTTTCATAACTTCCCATGATTCTCTCTGTATGTCAGTTTGAAATCAGCGCGCGTATTAGACTGAACTCGGCTCTCATAGTGGGTTGTCTTAGAGTTTTTTTGGCTGCCTTGAGCAAAGTTTTCCGGAAGGCATCATTAAAGCTTTATGAAGAAACTATTCTCACGCCTGGCAAAATCTACTGCGTCCAATATCTTCTAGTATTTCGTCTCATTTCGGGCTACACGGGTGAAAGACTGATCCCGGGCTTGAGACATGGGATATTGCGATCTTTGTTGTTGGCAGTAACAAGTCTTTGGCCGCACAAAGTAGGTTCTAGGGTTGAAATCTATTCGGCAAGATGGAAATTCATGCTGATTTCTGACCAGGCCAAAGACTTAGTAAAAAATTGTGTGGAAGGCGGGGGCTGTATGTCTCCTTTTGAACCGCTGGTTTACATCCGGGATCATGAATAAATAAATAGTCAGTGAGTCGAGAAAAGTTCCATGTGACGATTTATGTGGAGAAAGCGAGAGTTTTACGGAGTATTTTGACGATGTTTCCCCCGTGTTAAGTGTGGAAGTATTATGAGTGGTTTTCGGAAGTGTTGTGATTGTCGCGAAAGTCATTTATTGTGTGATTTACCGGAAGTGTTGACAGACAAATCTCAGGTATGTGCGGTTGAGCTCGTGTTACCAGAATACTTTGTGCCAAGCATAGAAACGCTTCGTGAACGTTTAGTTTAGGTGATTTTCTATTAGAAAGCCTATTATGTGCTCAAAGATTGTTGATTCTTAATCGGTTCTCGGCCGACACTGAGCTGTGGGCCCCACGGTTTGACCGGCTAAAAGATTACAATTTCTGGACGTTTCAAATGTTGTTTTATATGTCATCGCAAAATCCTGTTACTTCTGCGAGAAAACTTTACCGTCTATTGCCAGCAACAATGCTGTCATTGTTTAGCTTCAGGTAGTGACTTTTAACTGCTTCCCATTCCACTTAGATGTCAAATAGTTAAAATGCACTTGAAATTTCTTTAGCCACGTTTCAACAAATCCAGACAGATATATACAGCTGTTTGCAAAAAGTTTGAACCTCCCAGATATGTAAACATATATTGGCGTGATCTGTTAATGTGGTAAGGTGTAATTTACCCATTGGCAAATATTGTTTTCTTTTGATATAAGAATGCACGCATGATGACGCAGTTACAGGCAGGTGTAAATGATCCGGATTTCCGCATTTTCGTTTTTCCGTATTTCTGGGTTCGACGTTTCCGGTTTACGTGTCAACCTGCATTTGACCTTGCAGAGCCGGTTGAGTAGAAGGTTTATCCGAGTTTTAGAGCTGAAACCTGCCTGGCTGATTTTCTGATTCTCGAGCAAACTTTCACCTCTGGACGGTTGTTTTACCGAGCTACAGTATTTAGCTTGAAACGTGACACAGTTTCACCTGTTTTGAGCTTCGGATTGGTAACATGGGATTCAAAAATGGCCGCATACCAGCAGTTTCTAAAGCACAGTTACTGGAATTTTATGGACTCCTGCATCTCAGGGATTGGAATATGGCTCAATTTCTGAGTCAGTGCCAGTGATGAATTAGGTAAGTCGCACTTTTGGCAAAATCTGCTTGAGATAGATCCGTTACGGTTTTGCAAATTGCAAATTAAGGGAGTGCGTTCAATGGGGAGGGCGGGGGAGAAGGGGGTGCAAAACCTGATGGGCTTGTAATATTGAGAAATCAAAATCAAACGCTTTTATCAGTACGAATACCAGCAGCTGTCTTTATCAATGGTATCGTTTATCCTCCCACTTTACAATTCGTTACTATGTCATTTAGTTTTCCCTCAAAAATGCAAGAGCGTACTTTACTTTTTACATTTACTTGCCTAAACCTCTAAGTAAAGTACATGAAAGTAACAACAGGTCAAACACTGACTATGATCCTCAGGATATTCTTTTGCACTGCAGGGTAGTCCATAAAATTGGCTAAAAATTGAAGTTATCTGAGAAGTTTAAGCGTCGCTCATCACTTTAAACCCTTTTTGCGTGACACTAGGCTAATACGACTCACCTACTTAGCACTGTTTTCAAAGTACAGCGCACCTGGAATTAGTGAGATGAAAAGGTCAACGTTTCACTGTTCAATTTCTTGTATATTTTTCAAAAATGGTGACAAACAAAAGCAAATACAACGCTGTAAATAGCTTTTAAAAGCGAAAAGATGTAATTTGTAATAGAATTAAATCTGGTCGATCTAAGCTGATCTTGCGTGAATCCATAAAAACAAATACAGTGTGCAGAACACATTGTTAACAAAACATCTACATATCCGATTATCTTAGAATGGAAATTTTCCTATAGAAAAAAACTTAATTGAAAACTGCGAGAAAAACTGTAAACAAACCTGTAGTAAACAGGAAATCGCTCACGTTTCATCTGCGAACGAGTGTCACAAAATAGATACCAGCTCCCGGGCGAAAAAAACTGAAGACATGAGATCGAGACAAAATGTGCCAGGCCGGTCCAACATGGCGTCTAAATCGTGAAATCGCATGGCATACGGAACGGTTACTACATCATGTACGGTACACGAATAGTAAGCGTTCTCCTTCGTCGACCGCAATTAACATCGACGTAAATTAAGATGCAGCAAATTAACGCGATTTTTTTAAAAATCGCGTTAATAAAGTGCATCGTTCATTTCCTGTAAGTTAAATCATATACGCAACAAACCTCATTAATTAGTTTATTAAAGCATCACATTTTATTATCTCCATTTTGTAATCACTGGTGATCCCTGCAATCTGATTGGCTCTCAGCAGTGTGATAATTATTCACGAATCGCTTCATTTTTGCTCTAAATGACATCTGTTTTAAATTGCGTCTTTCTGTTCTAAATCGCATCATTTTTGTCCTAAATTACAACATTTTTGCTCTATAGTCGCATCAAAATGAGATAAAACGGCCTTTTTGCTTGCACTTTTCAACAAACCGACGACTAGATCAATATAATTTGGTATTGGCTGAATTCAGCGATTTCAAAATGGCTGTAATAAACTGGTAATTGAACTTCGTGTCGTGCAATTGTGGTCTGAAATATTGCTTGTGATTTTAAACCCGACTGGCGCTGCGTACTCGTCTGATTTTAAAATCATGCGTATGATTTCAGACCAAATTGCACTTTACTTGGTTCAATTACCATTATCAATCATCCCAATTGACAAATAGGAAGCTTTAATCAATAATATTGTGCCACTGATTTACCTTTTATTTTGCTGAGTTGTTCAAGGGACTCTTCCACTACATACAGGGATCGACGTTTCTCTTCTGTTCGAAGGCACTGACCTGTCTCAGAATCCCAAGTGCAATTGCTTGGTAGGCACAGAGGTATTGCCTGTTGATCTCCCCGTTTTGAGGAGACACCACCTTAAGAAAATGGAAAATGTAATTTGAAAAAACGTATTCAAGTGAAGACTACAAATAGATATAATTTTATTATAATCAAACAATGGAAACCTTTGCAAGCCTTCTGTTTCCATCAAAAATGAGGTCACGCTTACAGTTATAACAACTACAATGTATTTATTTACAGAACTATAAAGTTTACAATACTTTATGCCCCGCAAACTGTTATGCTAATCTACGCAGGCAATTAAAACTTTAAATAAAGTCTATACAAAAGGAAACACCTTAACTACGGCAATGATGAATCAAAAAGCGTTTTGGAAATAATGAAAAAAAAAACAAACAAAAACGTTTGAACTCAAATGACAACCCAAATTATTTGAAAATACTGGTATGTTCTCCGAAAAACTTTTTTCCAACAGCTAAATAATGAATGGACATTTGAAACATATCACCAGAGGATGTGTGTGTCAGTTGGTCTTTTGCAGTCACGCTTGTTAGTGTTCTGGAGTCCTCACCTGATGCGCCTGAAGCTGTGCAAGACAATGCCTGTGATGATGATAATAATAATAATAATAACTTTATTACTTTCAATGAATGCCTTTTCAGAGTAATTACATGAATTAACATAAAATAAATTATTATATACATACTGAGAAATACTCACCAAAAAGCTATGTCGTAAATTTTCGTACGCAAATTAGTTCTAGCCAATCAGAGGAGCGAACGATGGTTTTCACACGTGAAAAAAATGATACGTCCAATCAGAATCGCGAACGATGTTTTTTCGCGTGTGAGAAAAATGATACAGCCAATCAGAAGCCACAGAGGTGTGTGAGTTTCGCGCCAAAATTCCCTCCTTTTATTGCAGCTTGCAGCGCCGCTTCGCACACATTCAAAGAGAAAAGTTTTACTCAAAGAGTTTTTCTCGCTAAAAAAAGTGAAAAACACTTCGGAAATGGAGTAGAATAGTTTCGTTTGTTTCACTGTCGATAAAGAAAACGGTAGAGATCCGGCGAAACAACAGCGGAAAGGGAAAAACAGAACGAGACGTAAGCTTTTGTTGTGCTTTTTGTCGGAGCTACTTTGCCTTTCATTTAAGCTTAAGCTTATATTGAAACCGGCCATTTTACTTAAATTCACTCATTTTCAATTGTGCATTGAGAACAAACAGTTAAGATTACTTATAGTTCTTGGATTACCTCATATCCTTACCGTCATTTATGTTTTTAACAAACGTTTTTACTAAAAAGCTGATACTTCGTTTTCGTTGTCATTTTGCGGTGAGTGTGTAGCGGCAAATTTTAGCATTTTTGAAAGATTTAAAATAAAAAGGCCGCCAAAATGATGAATGTCTCGGTATGTATATAATAAACACAATACCACATGGAAAGTGCTTTGTACGGTATTTATGCACTCGTTGTTTTTGTATCAGAAATCTTACTCGTTCGCTGCGCTCACTCGTTCGATTTCTGATACGTCAACAACTCGTGCGTAAATACCGTACGCCAGCACTTTCCATGAAGTATTCTCTAATATCAAATTATTATTCATTCAAAATATTTCCCCTATTCTGAATTAAAAGCACACTTTTAATTCACCATAATCAGTTACCGATGTCCAAATTTGGAAGAATTTTGTGTTTAACGAGGAAATGACGTCAAAATGCAGCCTTCAACAGGTTAATGAACCGTTAACCGAGAAGACCTGGGGACGAGGTTGAGTTGTTTTGGTTGTGAAAACAAAAATAGCCGACACTTCACCCGTTTCAAGAGTAACAACTACAGCTGTAACTAGGCGAAGTAATAGTTAAAAACATAGCAAAAAAAAAAACAGCAAGAAGACAACTCGGAGGGCGGCATCTGCTATCTGGAGAATATTTGCGGAGCTGGATAAACCTAAACGTGCACTATCGAACATGAACTGAACATCGATGGATCGATGCAGGTAAGCTTGTTTGAGCTATGTTTTTAAACTAGGAATTATTTTGAATGAATAACAAAACAGTTATTGAATTCGGCTTTCGTATCATATGAAGAATCATGGAGATCTCAGAGGGTGTTATCCACCTCGGCCTACCGCCTCAACGGATAAAACCCTCCTCGATCTCCATAATTATTCATAAGATACTCAGCCTCATTCAGCCAGCCAGGGCTACAATTGTCTCCGTCGGTATCTCCGGGTTCTCTCGATTGTTGAGAGCCTCCCTGATAGATTTTAGTCCTTATATTGATATATAGAATATTGAAAAACTACACAGTTTTTATCCCTACAAGCCTGTTTCGTGATTGCTCACTCTTCAGGGGATTTTAATGACATGTATATTCATAACCGTCGCTCCTATTCCATAAGATTTACATAATCAATGATGCGGTTAATTCAAATGATAGAATGTTTACTTGTTACGTAACAAGTAAACATTCTATAATTTGACTGACGTTTTTATGGTGTGGACGGGGACCGAGCTTGAGCTGGTGGAGTTTTTGAATTATATCAATGAAGCCCTTGACACGATTAAGTTCACTTGGGACTGGTCTAGAGAGAGGATTAATCACTTGGATGTTCAGGTAATAAATAACAATGGAAGAATAGAGACTGATTTGTACATTAAGCCGACGGATAAACACCAGTATCTGTACCACACTTCGTGTCATCCCCAGAAAGCATAAGGAAAGCATACCAGATGCTCGGGCTTTGAGACTTCGAAGAATATGTTCTAGGCTGAATAGCTTTAATCACAGGACTGCTGATCTATGCAGGTTTCTTGTAGCCAGGGGATATAAAAAAGCATTTGTTTTGAAGCAAATTAGGAGAGCGAGATTGAAAACCAGAGAGGAAACATTGGCACCACGCCCTAGGAATGCTACTATCATAGTGCCAATGGTAGTGACATACCATCCAAGTCTTCCTAACATTGGTAGCATCCTACGAGAAATTCAGCCGCTCTTGCATTGCTCAGAAAAATGCAGGAAAGCCATCAAAGACGTACCCTTCATGGCATTTCGAAGACCCACGAGCCTGGGGGACTACCTAGTATACGCTAAACTTACGCCGTCAACGCGTCTGGAGTGGAGCTCGAAGGGGAAAGTGGTGTGTGGTAACAGACAATGCCAGGACTGTAAGTACCTGGAACCGGGAGAAAGGTTTAGTACCGTTTAATGTAATACATATCGTGGCGTTAGCAATCGCTCGGAAAAAAGAGCAAATAAAAAGGTGTGTGGTAAGTCATGATCGTCTTAAATTGTATCTGTAAATTACTCGCAGAATTGGTAATTATATAACTACCACTAGCTTTGTTGACTAAAGGACTTCACAGACTTAAAAAGTTACTTCACAAGAACACATTTAAGCCTTTTACGGTCATTTTTATTTTTAGTAAACTTCTTAGCTTCTAGATACCTGTGATGCCTTTTGACCGGAAAATAAAACAATTGTGCCGTATGATGAACCATTCAAAATCAAGGTCGCAAAGCCCTAAAATCATCACTATAATGATGATGATGGTGATGAAGACGATGATAATGCTGCTGCTGATGATGATGATAATGATGACGGTGTTAATGGTGATGATGATGATGATGTTAGTGATGATGATAATGATGATGATGATGATGATGGTGGTGGTGATGGTGATTATGATAACCTACCGGAAGGAATACCAGAGCATGGCATGGAAGAACTTTATGCTTTTTATTACTTTCGTCTTTCAAATAACTTACCCTCTGATGTTCCTCTTTTCTTTTTCTTTCCTCTTCCTCTTCCTAAAGGTAAAACGGTAGTCGTGAGTGGTATGAGCGCGAAACTCATAGCGACCAGATATCAGTCAATTTAGTAATCTTAAGGTTTGGCAAGGCTAAAAGCGAGGCTCTCTTTAATAAACTTCTAATTTACTCAAACAGAATATAAACTTAAAACGTTTGCAAAGAAATCTAATTTTGTGGTTAACATTAAGTACAGTGGAAGGAAGGTGATTTTAAGGATAAATGATCTGCCAGGAAACCTTGAAGCTTCGAGTGAATATTTCCTATATTAATACCAGTTAGAAATCAGATTCGATAGCAGTAGTTTGTTGAAAATCAAACTACTACGCAAAATAAAGTTTCCAATCCACACCTCCATTCTTTCAAAAGTTTTATTGTGCAATACCCCAATTTGCTGATGAGCATAATCAATTATCAACTCGATTTCTCTAACTGAAATGGAAAAAGTCCACAATATTAAATAATAATAATAATAATAATTATTATTATTATTATAATTATAAAAATAAATTATAATTATCGTAAAAAATCTACCAGAATCCTTTGAGACAATTTTGTAAAATGCTTTATAACTTTGATAATTTTATACCTAGAATACTGTAAGACCACAACAAGATAACATTTGCCATAAAATATCTTACCATGTCACAACAAAAGTAATGACTTCATCAGTCACGTGACTATTTCCCAATTAGGTTTTTTGGTTGCTGTGACAAGATTTCATTAACGAGTTAAAGACAAATAGCATGTTCCAGGTTTTAGTTGTGTGGGGCATTTAAAAATAATCAGTTGACGTCCGGCATTTAAAATTTATGGGGGTAAGGAACATGAGCGAAAAAGTCGGGAGCCTAGGCCGAGGGCTGTAGAGAGTCAACCTTTTATCACCCGGCAGAGAAAATTTGCGGGAAAGTAATGCTGATAATTTTTTTCATGACCAAAAAGAGGGACATGACGTCATCAGTCACGAGATCAAAGCGTTTTGAATGTTTTAGTTCGTTTTTAAAGTACCTTTTTTGACATAAATTGACAAGTTTTTGCTGTTTTTCGCAACAATTCTTTACACTGTATTGTCTCTGAGTAATTATTATTCCATTTTAAAGCAGAACCAAACGAAAACTGAGCCGGAAGGTTAAATGTTGCGTAATTTGACCGAGGAAACCTACTCTTGAGACTTTTGTAAAATCCTTTTTCAACTTAACCGTTTGTTTGCCGAAATGTGTTTTGAATGTACAACTGTAAATCTCGCTACGTATAGGCAACTTACAAATGCTGCTTGAGATTGAATTGTTCAAAAAAAAGAAAGAAAAAAGAAAAGAAAAGAAATCAAAATTGTCTTAAGTCTGGGCTATCCCAATTCCTATTTCTACAACTAAAGATGTAATATGTTGTTCTAATGACTATTTTTATCATTTTCTTGATTACCTAAAGTTGCTGCTTTTTGTCAATACCAATGTCATGATTCATCACGTCTAAGAACGTGGAGCATTCATCGGAGAAAACGCTAAGGGAGCTCATAGAGAGATTTACAAATTTCACACGTCTTTAATTTCTACTCAATTCTTTGATCAAGCTCAGATAGTTTTCTTTTTACGCGCTGCATTGTTATTAAGGTTAGACTCAAACCAACTGTTAATTCTAGAACACATAGGCACTTTCACTGGATTAGGATGATGATGATGATGATGATGATGATGATGATGGTGATGGTGATGGTGATGGTGATGGTGATGGTGATGGTGATGGTGATG
>BOPM01000769.1:127936-144140 GCA_022179025.1 Porites australiensis
TGAAAATGCCACCCCCTCCCGCGGCACATCCCCCTTTGCCTCTTATACGGAAGTGACCCCCCCCCCCCACCCCTTCCCCAAGGCCGCCCCAAAACTATTATCTTTTTTGAATACATCATCTTGTTCTAAAGTCGTCGTTTAAGCGCAGAACGGAAGTATTTTCTTTCTATATTATCGGTGAAATGCTCAGGACAAATGAGCTTTTGTGGATCCGGTTAGCTTTTGCGTATTTATTTTTAGTACGTGATACGTAATGCCTTATCACGACACGAAAGACAATGCGGCATTTTATAGATTTATACCCGATTCTGAAACAATCACAACAATAGTCGTCTCTTTTCTTTTTTATACATAGTATTTTACTGGAACAACAATCTTAGTTATAGTATAGCCTCGCAGACACAGTAGTTAAAAAAAACGGTAAAAATGTTTTAATTAACATAAAAGAGCGACACCCGTGTTTATTCAGCGATTTTGCTAGCCTGCGAGCAAGCTCTCCTATTTGGGCGAGCGAAGCAAGCCGCGAGGGGCCGGCGAAAGGAGAGCTTGCAACCATCCCTTTCAAATTTTCATTTGTGCTTCGCCCAGACGAAGGGAAATACCATTGGCTGAAAAATGACGTTCCGGAAATCAAAGTTGATTGATAACAGGCCAAGCTGGCACCCGCTTCGTCTGTGTGTCAAATTTGGTTCTCAGGGGGATCAGATTGGTACCGAGAACTTGTTTCAGCCCTCAATGCAGACGGGCTCGTTTGAAGTAATTCTCGCAAAGAGAATATTGCATGCCGAGGATAAGTCGGACCAAGTTTGTAGTTCTTGTTGAAGGACAATGAAAATCCTCCATCAGTTGTATTCATTTGTGTCAAGCTTCTTGTTTAGTTCTGAAAACCGGGAGAGTGAAAGTGAAGAGTGATTAAAGCGCTGTCTTCCTGGGTAGAAAAATTCAGAAACGTGTACTTGACAGTGTAGCTGTGTAGCCTGACCGTAAAGAAGGAAAAGAGAAAGAGTTGGAAGCAACTGGAGTAAACCTTAATAGAACCAAGTGCAGGAAAACGCTATTCTCCAGTTCCATACGCACAAATATATGATGTTTTTGTTAGTGATTGCGATGGGGAGTAGTCTTCTACACTGCAGTATGGACGACTTTTCAAAAGTAAACGAAACGAGAATCAAAGTAGTGAGTTCTTATCCGAGCGGACACGTTGAAGTTCGATGTCCCCGTGAAAAAAAAAAACATATCAGTGATTAAAAACATTGCCTCGATGCTTTTGCGAAAGCGATTTATAAATAAATAATTCTACGCGCCCTCAGCTGTCTAAACTTACTTGACAGGCGGTTGTCACTTTTCTAATCTGCGGCACGTTTGCGGTGACAGTTTTCACGCTTTGCGGAGTCCCGGGGTTTCCGGGGTGGAAATGAAAATTTTTGTAAGAGATCGTTGCAAGCTCTCCTTTCCTCGGCTCCTCGCTCGCGCGTTCTCGCAAGGCTCGCTTCGCTTGCCCAAATAGGAGAGCTTGCTCGCAGGCTACGATTTTTCAAAATACAAAACTATTGTTTTGCGTCGCCGACCGTAGTTTACGCCTGTCAGAGCAAACGTAACAATTTGTTTAGAAAAACTAACTAATGAACCATCCTAATTTGAAGAAAAAATTTCAATGTTATTATGAAAAGCTGTTACTGTCGAAAACTGTGCAGCTTGTCACGTTCATAGTCAAGGATTATGTTACACGTGAATTCACGTGAACCGACCTTTGAACATCAACGCCTGCCCGCTGCCCGATTTAACATTTTCCTAAAGCTTTTTGATAGACATGCTACATTGTGCTACTTACAAGTCGACCTCAAGAGTTTCTTAGCGAGCGGAGCGTTCTTTCTTAGGCCGCGAAGCCACCTAGCGAGCTACGATTTCGCAAGTAATAAATTCTAGGCATTCTTAGCTTTTTGACTGTAAATCAACAGAATCGAGAAACCAACATCAGCAAGTCTCTCGGCTGGGGCACCTAGACAATATTTTCAGTCGCCCGAGGCCAAGTCTTGCGCCGTTAGATCTAGAGCACAGCCTTGAGTCTTCACCCTCCTCTACGTTGTAAGCTTACTTTTCCCTTCTTTGCTGACGCGGTATCTTTTTTCTCCTTGTGCAATCCAACTTGACTTGCACGTGATTTGAAGTCGCAGCCAATAAAAATCACAAAATTTTTCGGGACGGGCACGGGATACGGGAAAGTTAAAAAACAAGGCATTTTTGACTCCCAAGACGACGAAGGGAATGCGCTCCCGAATTTAAGACGCTGGCTGACTACGTCATACCGCGTAATAACTAGCTTCCAACGAAGATGTTTCTCTCTTGTTGAAAAGAGCCATTAAACAGCTAACGTGATTGTAACTTAACTGAGGAACTTAGAAGATAATGGGAATGCTAAAGATAGAAATATCCTAAAGCATTTTTCTTTGATTGTTGAAAAATAGCCCAAATGAGTGAATTTTTTTTTCTTTTCAACACGAGAACACTTATCATCTTTTCAGTCCGTTTAATATGAATATTTAAGTGTAGGAATTTCCACGCACTCTCTGTAATAACTGGCAAACTACTTGTACAGAATAAGCAAAGTTCAATAAGAAAATAATTGGGTAGATTTTACAGTGAAACCGGTTGTTCGTTTGCGCGCCACTTTGCAATATTGTCACGCAATGTTGGTATTTTGATTGGCAGTTTGCTCCGAGCAAGTTGCGATTCAAATTTCAATTTGCTGCCTGAGCAAGCGGTTTTTCATATTGGAATATTGTGAGTTGACTGCGATGGCAAGCAACATTACCTCTGTTTCAAAGAGGGAAAAAGTAATTTCCCTTTGGTCGTCGGGCTATCGAAATAAAGAAACATGCTCAAGGCTTCATCTTTCACATCAAACCGTCTCCAATATCCTTTTCATGATTTTCATGAGTTAAAGATTCTGCAGGATGGACGGAAAGTTTTTTCCATGTGAATTGCAAGTCCTGTCCTACAATATCGGATATTGTTGAGCGAGCGCGGAGATTAGCTGGAGTACATATGCCGTTGGCACGTAAGCCCTGCTGTACTTCAAAAGTTCGTGTGCTTGGTTTAAAACCTTGCAATACTCCACAAATTCCACCACATTTGGAGTAGCGACTGTGCGTTCTTTCCATCCTGGTTTTCCCGGAGCCGCCGTCCCATTTTGCAGGAACTTTGAAAGGATATTGGAGACAGTTTGATGTGAAAGATGAATCCTTGAGCATATTTCTTTATTTCGATAGCCCGACGACCAGAGAGAAATTACTTTTTCCCTCTTTGAAACAGAGGTAATGTTGCTTGCCATCGCAGTCAACTCACAATATTCCAATACGAAAAACCGCTTGCTCAGGCAGCAAATTGAAATTTGAATCGCAACTTGCTCGGAGCAAACTGCCAATCAAAATACCAACATTGCGTGACAATATTGCAAAGTGGCGCGCAAACGAACAGCCGGTTTCACTGTAAAACCATGAAGTGCATTAATATGCGAACTTTGTGGTTTCGTGATTAGAGCCAGGCGACCCTACCCTTGTCCACACGCACCAGAGTGCACACTGACATTTTCATGCATTTTTTACTTTGAGCAATGTCAGTTACCGTGTTACGGTAAGAGCGGCAAAATGAAGAAACGGTCAGTAACTCATTCTTTTCTCATGCTTCAACAACTTTAAAGTGCTACTACGACGAAAATTTTTGTTTTTGTTTCCGAGTTTTTTTAACATAAATCTTTTGTATATGTTCAAAATTATACAAATAGCGAAAAATTGGAACGATACTTGCGTACGGGGGCTGAAAATTTCACACTGAAAAGTGCGTAAATACCGTCCGCCATTACAAAGTTCGCAAAGCAATAGCCCGCGAGATCTCCGCAAAGCGGTCGTGCGTTTGACCACGTGATTTATGCACT
Organism: Porites australiensis; assembly: GCA_022179025.1. Classification (NCBI taxonomy): domain Eukaryota; kingdom Metazoa; phylum Cnidaria; class Anthozoa; order Scleractinia; family Poritidae; genus Porites; species Porites australiensis. The sequence continues at coordinate 131,871 of BOPM01000769.1, forward strand.
GTGACGTAGAAACATCAACCAAAAGATTCGCATTTGGGAAAAGTTTGTGAGTTTAGAGCCTTTTAACAAGACGTTTAAGATGTCATCTCCGTCGGATTCCTCTTCCTGCACATCTGAAAGTGATCTAGAAAGTTTTACAGTTGACGAAGTGATGGGGGAATTGTCTGAATTTGCGCCGTACGACGACAGTTGCGAACCCCTTGCTACCGAGGAAGAAGCCGCGGACTACAACGAAAGAGTTCATCGCGAAGAAGAAGAGGAACAACAGTTTCAGCGAAGATATTCGGGAGAGGTGCCAGCGAATGAATGGTATGGTATTATCATGGAATGTAGATTTATATTTTTATTTTCCAATTTCAACATACCCGTCGTTAAATCGTGCGCGTGAGGAACGCGACTGTGTGTTTTGTTTAAGTTTACAATTTCGTTGCTATGTGATTAACTGTAGTCCTGATTTTATGCGATAGTTTTATTGAAGAGGTCAGACAATTAATAATTTTATACAGACGTATTTTTCTTGTGTTTGACGAATTTTTCACATTATTTTGCAGGTGTTCGTGCTCGAACTGCTCTGTCAGCCTTGTTACAAAAGCGCAGGAGTGCATTTGCTGCAAAGAGATCGATCGCTGCGAAGAGGTCATGGAAGAAGCCATTGGAGACCGGACCTTATGCATAACCCTCCATCCAGGGTTTGAAAGCGTCTGCTTAAACCGCCACGTATTAGAAGTGGCTGCACTGGGCCTAAAAACGCGAGCTGGAAAGTCGTACACAACTGTTCGTGGGCAAAGCAACAAAAGTGATAATGAGTAAGTTGGGGTATTGTTGACTTTGTATCGGAACGATCGAACCGTACATAGCACTGAATAATTGATACATCTAAGTTTATCGCCGTGGACTGATCTCATAGAATCACATTTTTTATTTTCTAAATGGCTTTATTGTCCCAACTGCTTATTTTTAAAAGGAGTATTAATTTATCTCCATCCAATCCCTCCTTGAATTAACAGTGATCTCATTTCTCTAACTAGATTCCTGAGGTCTGTGGCCTATCGCCAATTTACAAGACTGCTGTGGAGTTATATTGGTAGTTCCAGGCGATACCCCTTGCCCTGTTGTGCCTACAATAAAATCAGGAAACAATTTCCGAGTCAAAATGGCCATTATCGTGGATTCGAAGATGAAGAAAATGAATAATAAATGCACTGTTTGTTCTTGAAGCGTGTCATGTATGCCATTGGGGCCAAGAAGGACCTACAGTAGTTGCGTGAATACTTGTCCGTAAACACTTAATTTTATGGGCCAAACTTCAGAATTCTCAGCCACTTACTCGCTTTTTGTTGAATGACAAACTTGCCCACTGTGTGAAGCCCTGTTCTTCAAGCGTTCAGTTAAACTCAAGTTTAGTGGCTGGGAATTCTGATGTTGCTCCAATTTTCATGTACACAAGTAATAAAAATTAAATCGAATTCAGCCTGAATTTAATTACAGTTTTAATGTATCGTTTCTTTCTTTTCACTCGGCTCACAGAGCACTGCAAAACTTAATAGCAGGTTACCTGCTGGAAACTTTCCTAGCAGGTCTGGTTGACTCTTCCAGACTTTTGTCTGGCTACAGTTTCTGCAGAAACTTTCTACGGTTAACAAGGTACCTGTCTGTGATACAGAAAGTTTGGGTTTTGAAAAGAAGCACAAGTGGCAGAACTGAAACAAAAGAAGAAGTTTGGAAAGGAAAACAATTCCCTTCGGTTCCTCTCGAATGTTTTTTCCTTGTAGATCCAACCTGTAAAAAATGATTGAAAGGAAATACTCATTTAATCATAGCATCTGAAATAATAAAATAACAATAAAAAAAATGATTATCATTTTTATTGTTTTTCTCAGGGTGTTGCCAGTTTTTCAACTTGTTGTAAACCTGGCTAATTGTGGGTTGGGATTTTATTCTCACATACATCCTGAAAAATGCTTTTTTATAATAATTCTGTTGATTGCACACATGACAACTTTGAGCCCTTAAGCTATCTAGCCCACCCCAACGATGCATAATTTATTATTTATTATCTTATTCTAATCTTAGTAAATTAAAAAACAAATTTCATGTACTCTTGTTTTTAAATAGATCCTCTCATAATGGAAGTTAGTTTTAGGCCTAAATCACTTCCCAGAGGATACTTAGAGCTAAGATGTTAAAATGCAATAAATTTTGCATCTTTGTACCTTGGGTTCTGATGAGTCTTCACCGAGTCATCATCTTCCTTTAGTTTTTTATATGCATCTTCGATTTCTTCAGGACTCCATGTAGGGTCTTCATCACACTCAAACTCCTCATACGCATCGTCCTGCATTTCCTGCTCATCTTCTGATTCATCCTCTAGCCCTAACTCTGTCTCATTTGTTACTGGCCATGGATCAGTTTGAATAGCTTAAACAAATGGAATTAAAAAAATTCTATCACCATTAAAATTTTAATTATTATTAAATAATCAAATATTGATAAAATGTAATAAAAATATAAAGATAGGCAGTTATGCCTATATGACTCATCAACATCAATTATTGTTGACTCACCAGCATTCACCATCAGCAACTGCTTCGGCTCTTGTATGCTCTTAAAGGTTTCAACCCACTGATCTTGATTGGAGATTAACTTACTCTTCAGTCTTGTGACTTTGCCCCTTAACTGAGTCACCTCACTCCTCAGGGTTTTGCATGTTGTGCAATTCCCAGCATGTCCAGTTGGAGTATCCTACAAAAAACAAACTTTCAACATTAATACAGGCTGTAATAACAAGACTTTAGAATTTTTGTGTTTTAGTATTGTTGTAAAATAACTGCACATGTAGTTTTCCATTGTTATGATAATACAAAGATGCAAATAAACATTAATTAGAGTTATGCGCCTACCATAGAAACCTGTTCAAGTTCAGGAATCGTTAATGATTCATCAATCTGCATAACTTCATCCATATCCTGCAGTTTTTCGATTCCCTGAGCCTCCAGGATCTGCATGGTCTCAGTAACCTCATCAGTGCCGGAAATCCCTTGGCTCTCGAGAGTTGTCTTATCACCAGGAGTACCTAGGACCTCTGAAGCCATCTCAGCATCAACACTTATCTCACCCGTCTCAGTCTCAGGGATGCAGCCCTCCTTTTCAGGATTTACCTCAAGCAAAGAACCCTGACTTGTGTTCAGAACACCCTCGACTTCTGGAGACTCCTCAGGGTTGAGATTGGGAGCCCCCATAGTGTCAGCACTCTCCTCAGGTGCAGAACTTCCTTTCAAAGAGATCACCTCTTCTTCAGGATTGTCTTCTTCCTCTGTATCCTCATTAGTAGTTTGACCAGCCAGAATTTCATTTAGTAGCTAAAAATGAAAATAGGTACGACCATTTTTTATATCTCCCCTTCAAAACAAGTTTAAATTTGAGCTTTATGTCGATGTTTTCAAAAGTAGAAATGGAAGCAAGGTTTAACCGCATCTTTGCCTTAAAATGTATGCATCATTTGCAGACAGTGAAAATAGAATTAAAATACAAACGAAAAAAAACCCGCAAACAGTAACTGAACTTATAGAATGTAGAAATCAGACTAAGTCCATTTTGGAGGGAAGTTTGGAGTACTGTCAAATCTCAAAGTAACAGCAAGATAATCTCTCAAAAAATAGAGAGCCGGATTTCTATGTAGCTTCACTTTTTCTAAATTTTACGCTTGAGTGGAAAGGTCTGGGAATTGGGGAATTGACTTCACGTCCACTCAGCGCAAATGCCCGTTTTACTATAACTATGAGAAGAAAGCAGAAAAGTATGAAAACACATGCAACAATATGGGAAGTCCAAATAGTCAGAGCATTCATTACACGAATATTGAACAACGATGCCAGAAAAAATCATGTCACAGGTAAATGGGGAAATAAATATAATGGTGATAAGCACAGCGCAAATACATTGTAATTTCACTCACCGATCGTCGACTCCGCTTTGATAGTGTTTGAGAGGATTTTTTCCAAATGGTTGGAAACGTCCCCTTCTTCAAATTCCTTTTCATGCCTTTCATCGGAAAAGCAAGCGTAAAACAATCCCTTGTAAAATGCTCCGAGCACACAGCAAATTTTCCCACTGTGTTGAAATCCTTCCGATGAATGGACACGAACCTTTTCCACTTTAATCTAACGCTGCCCGAATCAGGAGAATTATGAATAGAAATCCCCAATTCATCGTTCTTTACGTTTCCACAGTCCTGAACAACACAACGTCTACCAGGCATACTTTCGCTTTAAGTCAAAAAAGCGAAGAAAGAACCTCCAAAAGCTTCCAAAAATATCTCGTCCTGCATGCGAAATTAGCCACGTTTGTTTGCCTTGTTTTGTCGCGTTGATGTTTCTACGTCACATCTCGCCCCAACTCCTTCAAATACTACTCCCGGTCATTTTTTGAATCGAGTAATGGCGGCAAGACATTTACGAAAATTGCCGTGCAAATAAACACACTTCCAGATCATATTTGGACTCCAAACTTGGCACGGTAAGTCACTTTTACATACATTTTCGAAATACGTAATAAAAAACAAATTCCCAAATTTGATCGTAGTAGCACTTTAAGGTTTGGACGGTTATAATGAATCACATGAAAGAGAGCCACAGTAATGATCAGCTGATCACTTTGGCGGCAAAAACGGGTTTGTAAATTTCCTTTTCCTGATCAGTGAGAAAAAACCATTCAATTAAAAGAATTTTAGTCAAATTACATGATGCCCTATACTGGCAGCTGTTCTGCAGTTTGAATAGTGGTTTGACATAAAAAGAGAAGCGATAGGGTCATCGTGTACGGTTCTTGACGAATTTTTTATTTCTTAGCCTCGTCTGTACCCAAACAAACGCAGGCCTGTGTAACTGCATGCAAGAACATTGTATGGTTCTTGCTTATTCACACAAGGGAATGTCGAAGAATATCAAAGTCACAGTAGTATAATGCTCAACTGAATTTAATAACTAGCTTCCAACGAAGATGTTTCTCTCTTGTTGGAAGAGCCATTAAAAAGCTAACGTGATTGTAACTTAACTAAGGAACTTAGGAGATAATGAGAATGCTAAAGATAGAAATACCCTAAAGCATTTTTCTTTGATTGTTGAAAAATAGCCCAAGCGAGAGAATTTTTTTTTCTTTTCAACACGAGAACAGTTCTCATATTTTCAGTCTGTTTCTCATGAATATTTAAGTGTAGGAATTTCCACTCACTGTCTGTAATAACTCGCAAACTACTTGTAGAGAATACGTACAGTTCAATAAGAAAATAATTGGGTAGATTTTAAAACCATGAAGCTCATTAATATGCGAACTTGTGGTTTCGTGATTAGAGCGAGGCGACCCTACCCTTGTCCACACGCACCAGAGTGCACACTGACATTTTGCATGCATTTTTTACTTTGAGTAATGTCAGTTACCGTGTTACGGTAAGAGCGGCAAAATGAAGAACCGGTCAGTGACTCATTCTTTTCTCATGTAAGCATCCTATCGATGGCTAATACTTTAACAACTTTAAGGTTTGGACGGTTATAATAAATCACATGAAAGAGATGTCAAAGCCACAGAAATGCTCAGCTGATCACTTTGGCGACAAAAACGGGTTTGCAAATTTCCTTTGTCCGTGATCAGTAAGAACAAGACGCCTAAAGTCGTTTCCGTGGGATGCGTTGGTCTATGGAAGCATAATGGCGTTCTATCTAGGTTAATGGAACAAAACAAAACAAAACATCCGCTTGCTTTATCCAGGTTCGAACCCAGGGTTACAAAGTTACGTTCGATAAAGTTCCAATGTTTTAATCCAAGATGAAAGTTTAATATTCCAAGATGCTCTTGATACGGTTAAAAATTAATTGCAATGTGTTTCCAAGGTCTCAAAGTTAACATAGTTCCAATGATTATCCCTGTTTCCAAGGTATAATAAGTTTACTCATGTCCTGATCCGTGTCCCATCCAGAAGTCCAATCCATGCCGAAAGCGAGTCGTCGATCGACAAGGACAATATTTTCGCGACTTCAACGCCAATCGTCAAGGGTACGAGTTGAAATTTACGCGATTTAACCTCCCATCGTCAAGGTGTTTTCGATAAGAAAAGAAAAAAAATGAACTCTAGCTGTGCACAGCAAAAACTGGCGAACTTCGAATAGGAAAATCTATCGGAAATCACGGCCCGCTACTAGACGCTACTAAAACCTTATAAAAAAGCTAGACCTAAACAAAAAAGAATCATGAAGGAAAGAAATAATTTGGGTTAGGTCGCCTTTCGTGACTTGCCAGTATCCCAAAGGATTTCGCTGGTTAACAAGCCATCCTAAACCACGAGTGGGAAAACTCAAGCGCGACAAATTTGGCAAGGAACGTTCTGATTTCAACGTTCTTCAGATGAAGCTAATCGATTGAAAATCGATACAGATTTTGTACAATCTGATTGGTCGGCTTGGAAGAAGAGATAATCGATAAAGATTTTACGCAATCCTATTGGCTGGCTTTACAATTTTGGGTACAACCGAACCGGATTTTTACCGTGGGAGTGCCACAGGCATCCCACGGAAAAAACCATTCATTAAAAAGAATTTTAGTCAAATTACATGATGCCCTATACTGGCAGCTGTTCTCCAGTTTGTATAGTGGTTTGACATAAAAAAAAGAGGCGATAGGGTCATCGTGTACGGTTCTTGACGAATTTTTTATTTTTTAGCCTCGTCTGTGCCCAAACAAACTGCATGCAAGAACATCTTATGGTTTTTGCTTATTTACATAAGGGAATGTCGAAGAATATCAAAGTCACAGTAGTATAATGCTCAACTGAATTTAATAAGTAGCTTCCAACGAAGATGTTTCTCCCTTGTTGAAAAGAGCCATTAAAAAGCTAAAGTGATTGTAACTTAACTGAGGAACTTAGAAGATAATGAGAATGCTAAAGATAGAAATATCCTAAGGCATTTTGGCTTGGTCATAGAAAACGGTCTTCTTCTCTTTGTTAATGGCTATTAATACTTCGAAAAACATCCTCTTGCAGTTGATGCCCCGCACTGGGCTGATAGTTCGATGCTTTGAAAATCACTGAACCCAATATTTAAACTAATCTCGAAAGATCATATTTGCTTGCAAGCCATGCAAAACTGACCACCAAACAAAAGATCTTTCGTGTTTTGAAATCAAACTCATTAAGCGATTTGCGTCTGTACTCGCTGGAGCATGCTGGATATGAATCTTTCAAGCGAGAGGATTATTAAGACAAGTAATTTACGAAGCAAATCATTTCGTTCGTGTGATCTTGCAATAGCCACTTCATCCCACGAAAGGTAAGTCGGAGGCCTCAATGACTTCAATTTTTTTCCTCTTTTGAGTAAGCAAGCAAGAAGCCATTACAGTGAAACCGCTGTTCGTTTGCGCGCCACTTTGCAATATTGTCACGCAATGTTGGTATTTTGATTGGCAGTTTGCTCCGAGCAAGTTGCGATTCAAATTTCAATTTGCTGCCTGAGCAAACGGTTTTTCATATTGGAATATTGTGAGTTGACTGCGATGGCAAGCAACATTACCTCTGTTTCAAAGAGGGAAAAAGTAATTTTCCTTTGGTCGTCGGGCTATCGAAATAAAGAAATATGCTCAAGGATTCATCTTTCACATCAAACCGTCTCCAACATCCTTTCAAAGTTCCCGCAAAATGGGACGGCGGCTCCGGGAAAACCAGGATGGAAAGAACGCACAGTCGCTACTCCAAATGTGGTGGAATTTGTGGAGTATTGCAAGGTTTTTAAACCAAGCACACGAACTTTTGAAATACAGCAGGGCTTACTTGCCAACGCCATATGTACTCCAGCTAATCTCCGCGCTCGCTCAACAATATCCGATATTTTAAGACAGGACTTGCAATTCACATGGAAAAAACTTTCCGTCCATCCTGCAGAATCTTTAACTCATGAAAATCATGAAAAGGATATTGGAGACGGTTTGATGTGAAAGATGAATCCTTGAGCATGTTTCTTTATTTTGATAGCCCGACGACCAGAGGGAAATTACTTTTTCCCTCTTTGAAACAGAGGTAATGTTGCTTGCCATCGCAGTCAACTCACAATATTCCAATATGAAAAACCGCTTGCTCAGGCAGCAAATTGAAATTTGAATCGCAACTTGCTCGGAGCAAACTGCCAATCAAAATACCAACATTGCGTGACAATACTGCAAAGTGGCGCGCAAACGAACAACCGGTTTCACTGTAAAACAATTAAATCATCCTAATCTTCAATGCCGAGTTCTATTCTCGGTGAAGACTTATCGTGTTTTGTTTTCGTCTTTCGTGTTTTGAAATCAAACTCATTAAGCGATTTGCGTCTGTACTCGCTGGAGCATGCTGGATATGAATCTTTCAAGCGAGAGGATTATTAAGACAAGTAATTTACGAAGCAAATCATTTTGTTCGCGTGATCTTGCAGAAGCCATTTCATCCCACGAAAGGTAAGTCGGAGGCCTCAATGACTTCAATTTTTTTCCTCTTTTGAGTAACCAAGTAAGAAGCCATTAAAACAATTAAATCATCCTAATCTTCAATACTGAGTTCTATTCTCGGTGAAGACTTACTTTCCTTGCTCCTTGCAAGGTACCCAATTGATGAATAGAGCAAAAACGACATAGACATTATTTAATTGGTCTGTCTTTGGCTTTGTCGCCATACAGTGTTCAGAGGCTAATCGAACTTCGAACAAAGGTTATCATGACCTATAGGTATCCTTGAATTATATGGTCATTTATAGGAGATCTATCAAACTGATAATTTTTGACACTCATGTCTTAGTATCCTTTGTTGTAATCGGATGGAGCTAGGCAGTAGCTGCAAAAACTGCTCTCAGTCTGTTTTGCAAGAATAGGTCGACTAAGAACCACACTCATTATCTTTTCACAGATTGTTGAAAAATATGCACGGTATGAATATTAAAGTACGGGAATTTTCACGAACTTTCTGCACGAAGTGGAAAACCAAAGGTAGAGAATAAGTCACTTCTGGTAGAAAAATAATTTGGGAGATTATTTGCAGTGGTTTATATGCGAACTCAGTTTGTTGTTTCGTGATCACAACGAGGCGACAGTGAACTTAGCTTGACGAAGCGTACCTAGTAGATTCTCTGCGCATTCACAGAGTGAATGTTATAACATACAGGATATCACATGGCCCAGAGAAGATACGGCATTTCTCTTTGATTGTTGAAAAATAGCGCAAACGAGTGAAATATGTATATATTTTTTTAACACGAGAACACTTATCATCTTTTCAGTCTGTTTAATATGAATATTTAAGTATAGGAATTTCCACGCACTCTCTGTAATAACTGGAAAACTACTTGGAGAGAATAAGTAAAGTTCAATAAGAAAATAATTGGGTAGATTTTAAAACCATGAAGTGCATTAATATACGAACTTTGTGGTTTCGTGATTAGAGCGAGGCGACCCTACCCTTGTCCGCACGGCACTAGAGAGCACACTGACATTTTGCATGCATTTTTTACTTTGGGTAATGTCAGTTACTGTGTTACGGTAAGAACGGCAAAATGAAGAAACGGTCAGTGACTCATTCTTTTCTCATGTAAGTTTCCTATCGATGGCTAATAGTTTAACAACTTTAAGGTTTGGACGATTTTAATGAATCACATGAAAGAGATGTCAAAGCCACAGTAATGCTCAGCTGATCACTTTGGCGGCATAAACGGGTTTGCAAATTTCCTTTGTCCGTGATCAGTGAGAAAAAACCATTCACTAAAAAGAATTTTAGTCAAATTACATGATGCCCTATACTGGCAGCTGTTCTGCAGTTTGTATAGTGGTTTGACATAAAAAGAGAGGCGATAGGGTCATCGTGTACGGTTCTTGACGAACTTTATATTTTTTAGCCTCGTCTGTGCCCAAACAAACGCAGGCTCCTAACTGCATGCAAGAACATCGTATGATCGTTGCTTATTTACATAAGAGAATGTCGAAGAACATCAAAGTCACAGTAGTGTAATGCTCAACTGAATTTAATAAGTAGCTTCCAACGAAGATGTTTCTCCCTTGTTGAAAAGAGCCATTAAAAAGCTAACGTGATTGTAACTTAACTGAGGAACTTAGAAGATAATGAGAATGCTAAAGATAGAAATATCCTAAGGCATTTTGGCTTGGTCATAGAAAACGGTCTTCTTCTCTTTGTTAATGGCTATTAATACTTCGAAAAACATCCTCTTGCAGTTGATGCCCCGCACTGGGCGGATAGTTCGATGCTTTGAAAATCACTGAACCCAATATTTAAACTAATCTCGAAAGATCATATTTGCTTGCAAGCCATGCAAAACTGACCACCAAACAAAAGATCTTTCGTGTTTTGAAATCAAACTCATTAAGCGATTTGCGTCTGTACTCGCTGGAGCATGCTGGATATGAATCTTTCAAGCGAGAGGATTATTAAGACAAGTAATTTACGAAGCAAATCATTTTGTTCGTGTGATCTTGCAGAAGGCACTTCATCCCACGAAAGGTAAGTCGGAGGCCTCAATGACTTCAATTTTTTTCCTCTTTTGGGTAAGCAAGCAAGAAGCCATTAAAACAATTAAATCATCCTAATCGTCAATGCTTAGTTCTATTCTCGGTTAAGACTTACTTTCCTTGCTCCTTGCAAGGTACCCAATTGATGAATAGAGCAAAAACGACATAGACATTATTTAATTGGTCTGTCTTTGGCTTTGTCGCCATACAGTGTTCAGAGGCTAATCGAACTTAAAACAAAGCTTATCATGACCTATAGGTATCCTTGAATTATATGGTCATTTATAGGAGATCTATCAAACTGATAATTTTTTGACACTCATGTCTTAGCATCCTTTGTTGTAATCGGATGGAGCTAGGCAATAGCCGCAAAAACTGCTCTCGGTCTGTTTTGCAAGAATAGATCGACTGAGAACCACACTCATTATCTTTTCACGAGATTCGACCAATCAGAATGCGTCATTTGAAGAGTGATTTTCGTGCTTGGAAAGAGCCGTTTTCAGAGGCATATGTGGTAAAATTTTTGCTTTATTCCAAGCTTGTTTAGGTAATTTCTATTTCTATTTCGACTCTATACCGCCGTGGAAAGTTGTTGGAACACTTTATCTTGACAGCAGTGGCATTAGTTTTAAATATGTTGCTTTCTTGAGCGTTTGTGACAAGTTTGAATTTGCTCGGTCATGTGCAAGCCGCCATGATGATTTGAGTGTTATTTTCGCCGTTCTTCTTGTATTCATTGCTGGTTACTGTTAGCGGTTTTATAGGACTATTTCGGTCAGCTTGTTACTTCAACCTTTCTTCTTCGTAAATTTTGGCGTCTACCCGGGTCTACGCCTGTTAGTTTGCCCGTTATGAGGCGTTGAAAGTATCTTGGAATGAAGAAATTGTCTCAGCCAAGTAGTACAACTCCCGGGAAACGGGCTGAGAAACTTGCCGAAACGAAAGCCGACATGAAGCGAGTAAGTCAAAATCCAGGACGAGTTTGTTTCATTTTAAACCAGAAAAGGTAAATAAGTTTGAATATTGTGATAACTTTTGGAAACAAAACATTTTAACCCAGTGCGGAAACTGAAAGCGTGTCTTTAAAATAATTCGCATGCAGTGAGTGCTATGTGTATGCAAATCAGATTGTGGGTTATTTCTGCAGCCGTAGCTTCGGTCAAATTCGTATTGTGCTGTAGCTGTTCGGGCGCTACTTTTGGTCTGTTTTTCCCTTTTTTTTTTCTTTTTTTTTTTGTCTTTTAATGAATTTTTATTTTGTTATGTATTACACGTAGGAAAAATACAAAAAGAGGAAAGGAAAACTAAACATTTATACATCGCAGACTAACACACAATGACATACAAAAAAGAAACAAACAAAACAAACCCCAGTACCTTCTTTTCTATTTACATGAAAAAAAAAAGTAAAATAAAATGAATAAAAAAATAAAGATTAATAAATGAAGTAAGCGGAGAAGAGATCGTATGCTAATCAGATTTATATTTGCTCCATTTCATATTGTGGGTCTCCAACTTATTGTTTGACTTAGCGATCATTGTCTCTATTAAGAAGACAGTATTAATTTTGGAATGAAGAACTCTAATGGAAGGAGGATATTTGTTCTGTCTACAAGAGTATAGATATTGTTTTGCCAGTAATAAAATATGATTCACAAATATCTCTTCCTCACATCCAATAATACCAAACAGTATATCTTTGTCTGAAAGATTTTCAATCTTGACCTTATGATCAACAAG
>BOPM01000769.1:150279-175884 GCA_022179025.1 Porites australiensis
TTATATGAGATTTTTTCCCAGTTACCCACACAGAACCCCATCAAAGCGTAAAATTGTGAATGATCTGCGACTTATTAGCCTTGAGACCAATCTCGCATATTACACAGAAGACTTTGTCTTATCTGCACTCCACAAAAATAGAACGGATGACTAAGACGATGGTAATTTTTAAAAGAGGCGCCATTTTTCTTTGCTGCGTTCGCTGCGATCCAATACCACCACAAACTTCCGTCCAGCGGCTCGCGCATACTCGCAACGTTACCACTTGCTGTTATCTCCTCGTGTAATCTGATCCTTTTTAGCGGTGAGAATATTGCTTGTTGAGCATAGAACACTTTTGCTGTTTTACAAACTTCTCTTCATTAAAACTTAACATTATGGCCCGTAAAATTAATAGAATATATTAATTACTCATGTTTCTTGACTGCAGTGGCCAGGTTTGACGAATAAATTTAGGTAAATAAACACAGGAAGTCGCGACGGCGGGAATTGTGTGAAATTTTGCATGTTAAAAAGCTACCACATTCAACTGGAGCCCGTGCGCCAGGTACTGCCTTTTGATTGGTTCACAACTGACCACTTGGTCTCAGGGGAATCTACATTAATCAGGTTACGCTTTTTTCGGCTCGATCGAGAATTTTTCTGCCTATTGCCCAGTCTTGCGCTGCTCTATTCTGCTGCCGCCTCGCCATCCGAGCGTCTTCGCTCGGATGGCTCGTTGGCAATTAAACAATTATTCCATTCGCGATTGTTGGATATGAGATAGTTATAGCCAACTTGGCGCTACGCACCTCGTTATCTAACTCGCGCTCGTGGAATTTGCTAAATAACTGGCTGAATTTTAACGTCCGAGGTCAGTTTGAAATCCAAATCTTAATAGTGCGGAGCCATACCGACATGAACACAACATATTTCATATGAATTTTTTAAAAAATAAACTTGAGCCCGCGATCATTTGAAAACTAGTAACTTGTCAGCGGATAACTTCAAAAAATACTCGACCTCGATGGGTCGACACCTGAGCCCGCGATACGGTCAGGTGATACTGGTCAGCGGATACCCTTTTTTGACAGATGTCAATTGATCACAACATGGACGTGTAAAATCAGTTTGCACCTGGGCTCCCAAACTAGTTAGAAAGTGTGAGATTAAACATTGGTTTTCCTGTGGTGCGGTCGGTGTACGGTCACGTGATTACCAAATTTTCTGGCATGGGTAGATTTGTATAGGTAATAGCATGATTTGTAGTGATATTTGGCGTAAATACCTGGCGTGATATTTCGAAATTGTTATACGTAATTTCACGAGCCGTTAGACGAGTGAAATTTAAGACAATTTTGAAATATCACAGTACAAATCATACTATTATTTGTTTATACTACTACCAGCGAAAGGTTTGCAATTTTCACATGTAGGTATTTCAGATTAAGCTGAAATACCACTGCTCTAAGCCAATAAAATTGCAGAAATTTTGCATGTAGTAGTATAAACTTAGCTATGGGGCTCCGCCCAAGCGCGCGCGTGCATGGAGCTCCGCTATATTCTCTGTTGGCTACCTGTGACAGTGCAGTCAGAAAAATGTCTAAGGACATGACTGAACAAAAAATTTATTCACTAGATTACCTTTTCTCTCTTTACTAAGGGACGACAACTGAATCGGAAATGAAGCCTACTTTCCTAATATTGGTAATTTTGGGGTTATTCTATTGCTGCTGGGCTGGGAAGAAATTTAAAGGTAAGCAAAGAAATATTTGAGGGAAGTAAGAAAGCTTATTTAAGTCAATCTTGTTCATCAGAACCCTAAATTTCCCAATTTTTAACAACTGTTATCGAGCGTAAACTTTTATTGGCCATAACAGACATAACGATAACAAGTCAGTGACCTTCTTTTCCTTCCCTTGCCCCTTAATTCTGGACTCCTCACTGTAGATTGATTGTGGATTCATTCGTCAACGATATCCCTTTTCATGTTCACAAGTCAACTAAGGACATTTATGCACTAGACGATTAATTCCATCTTGTTTTCAAGTTCAAATAGGAAAACCAATCTATCACTAAACTTATTATTATCTGATGAACTCTGCAACAAGCTCTCTAAGCGTCTAGGTCTTCTAATATCAGCCTATACTTGAAATAAAATCAGAGAATCATTTACTTTAACGCGGTCATAACTACCACTCACGATGTACGCAAGCTCATAGTACGGGACATCGTGCAATAAAATGCTGCTTGAGAGAGTTCTCCGATGGTAAAAACAGGCGGCACGCAGTATTCTGAGTGCCCCTCGCACTAGTCCAACAGTGACATTGTTGAACAATTTAAGCGGGCTCCCTTTTTACAATTGAGCATATGTCAATCGCTGTGCGCTTGCTTTCAAAAGGATAAATGGAACATTCTCTAACTATTTAATCAAATCTTTAAGAAAAAACTCAGATAACCACACAAGGAATCACAAGGAATTGTAATTTAAATCTACTGTCCCCCCTCCACAAAAAAATCTCATAGGAGGGACGCACCTTTGCAGTGAGAACTGCTAAGGACTGGATTAGCTTAACCCAAACCTTAAGAATTAAGAAGACTTTGAAATCTTTCAAATTAGAACTATGAAAAATGCTATTAAATTCCCAAAAGATTAAAGGATCTTTTGATATTAATATTTTAATATTAAGGACAATACCTTAATTTTTAACAATTTTTCTCGTTAGTTGAATCATTGGGAACCCACGCTCTCATTTGTAAACTGCAAATGGAAATTAAATATTAAATAGAGAAAATCTTACCTGTTTTGTTCTATTCTTGAATCTGCTGTGGTTGTAGATTTCACAATGTTTTATGTGGTGACGCGCCGGTTGTTATTATCGTCTCGCGTTTCATCGTTGGTTATTAATTTATTAGCTATTTGAATTAACGGTAATAAATAATGACAAGGGTCGAAACTCGATAGCTGCTCTCGTACAATCAATGGCTCCAGTTGACTGGACCAGTTTACAAACAATGCCACGCGAGGTAACATTCCACGATGACCATTCCGTTAAAACGAAAACAACAAGACAATATCTGGATGTATATGCAATCGAACTTGAAACAATCTCAGAACCAAGCAGAAAGCTCAAGAAGCTTTCAGACGTCAAACGCAAAGTTAACTTCTGGTCCAGTCAAGTAATCGAAAGTCAGAAATCAATTTGTGACCATTTTTAAGACGAAGATTTTTATTTTAAATAGGAAAAAGTGGCCCCCGTACATTTTATCCCTTAAACTGTTGTTGGAATGAATTTCGTGAAAAAAACGCCCGCAATACTTGAGTACGGCTTGAAAATAAATCGGTCCTCAAATTAATTTCATCCCTTGTCTCTTTTCTCTTACTCTCTCTTGAATTGTTAATAAATTAATAACCAACAATGAAACTCGAGACGATAATAACAACCGGCGCGTGACACCAAAAGTGAAATGAGAGCCAAACCACATAAAGCATTGTGAAATCAACAACGGTTAAAGCGTCGACTTGAACATAAATTTCGCACCGTAAAACAACTTCCATTTCACTTCGCACCACAGCAGATTCAAGAATAGAACAAAACAGGTAAGATTTTCTCTCTTATTTAATTACCATTTGCAGTTTACAAATAAGAGAGCGTGGGTTCCCTATGGTCTTATCTTATCTTGTTCAGGGTATTAAATTTCGGATTCTGTGTCAATGGAACTTTGATTCTGAATTCCAATCGTTAGCGGGATTCCGGATTCTGAATTCCGAATGTTCCCAAATATTTCCGGATTACAAGAGTTAAATATTCTCTTATTGTAGAATTCTGATTACCGTACCTCACACGGGGCGAGTCCCCCTCTCCCCGGCCCACTATAGGGTTTATGACACGCTTTTCAAAGGTCTTTAGATTGTCTATTAAAAAATGAAACGTGATTAAAAAAAACTCATTTACGCCTTCGGTTTTGCACACATAAACCCTGCGAAAGAGCATTTTTATGGATACAAAATGTTATATGTTTTTGTCTTAAGCGGAAAGGACCTCCTGAGAAACCACACTGGCCGTTTGTACCTTTCTTCCTCACAACCCCAAGCCCACATGCTCACAGTATTCTGAATCTACCACATGCAGATCTCTCTGTTTTTTGTCTTCCTTGCTTTAAGCTTTCTCCTTAGTTCATTGATAAACGTGCTTGTGTCTACACAGATCCAGATCACTTTCTTTTGGATGGCAATCGTGCCAAAAACTTTCTACTTCACAAAAGGAACCAATACTGTGAACATACACAAGCCTATGCGGAGAACATGCGTGAAAATGGGGTAGCGAGTATACCGGGAATTAGACGGCTGACTAGTAGAGTCAGTGTGTACGAGGAATGCTGTAGAGAAGGGTGCAATACGGAAGAAATGGATGAAAACATGCACCCCATTGGCTTCAACGATCATTCAAGTGTGAGTACTAATATAGCAATATATCGATTTTGCCAAGGCCAATTTAAGCGAAGCTCTCGAGAGATCTTTTAAGAAAAATGTCTTTCTCAAGTAATTCAACTTTTGACATGAAGTATCCCAAGCTTTTTTTTTTTTACCAAAAATGAATAAACTATTCCCTCTTGGTTTTACCCTCTCGCTTGAATCTAACCATCATAGCTTCTGAGGAAACATTTTATGATTTCAACGAAGAGACGGATGAGATTATTTTCTCTTGTTTCAAGAAATGGCGATTTTTTTTCCTGCACGATTTTCAAAATTGTATATTTTAGCAAAATGGCGGCAAATTTTTAACGCTTTGGCAAATCAGTTCGTTTTTTTGCAAACCGCTTGAGAGGCATGTATACAAAACATGAACCCCCAGTCGATGAACTCCCCCTGTGGACCTAGACCATGGACCCTTTTGTGGACCCGGTCCATGGACTACCCCTGTGGACCACCCCTTATTTTGAAGATTAATTTTTATCAGAGGTCTTAATGAATTTTAGAAACCTTCAATGAACAAATTTAAAACTGTGTCAATTTAAATTATCAGGATTAAGGGCTCTTCATATTTTACGACTTGCTCAAATTTTCCTCGCGATACATGGGTTTGGTTTAGTCTGGTGATGGAGTAACAATATTTGAAGGTGCCAGGAGAAGAGATAGGAAGGAGATATTCACGTACATACGTAGCTTTTTTGTGTATGTTGTCGTCGCATTGCGTGAAGACGGCTGCGTAGGAGTCTAGGGAAAAGGAGGAAATACATGATGATTGAGTACCCTCCCCAGCTTTCCCTTCCATTGATAGCCTTTGGAAAGTTTATTGGTCGGCAAACATATTGAAGTCATTGAATCCTGCTCACGAATCAAACACAAAATGACATGCATATTATCAAACAATGCAGTTGGTTAGACCTCTGACAGCTTTGCGGACATTTATAGGTTGGTTCATGTAAATTGCAATTCATTGAAGTCGAGATTTTTGTTCTAACAAACATTCCCTTTTTAAGCTACCTCTCTAGTCTCGTATGCAGCAATTTTTGTTTCGATTTTCAAGCAACGCGATGATATAAAAAAAGAGATGCGTAGGAGACTACTTTCTTCCTACCTCTCCTCCCGTCCCCTTCAAATATGGTTACTCCTTCACCAGACTAAAACGAACCCATTATACATTGGACGGGTATGGAATTTAAAAAAAAAAAATGAACAAGGGTAAAATATGAGCAGCCTATAACCCTGATAGACCTCTGTTTAAAGTGATCTTAAAAAATTTACGGTGGTCCCGGGGGTTGTCCATGGACCGGGTCCACGAAGGGGTCCGTACACTAAGTCCACGGGGATGGTCCATGGTCTGGGGGTCCATGGGTTTTGAATACGTCCCCTTGAGAGACCCTGAATTAAAGAGAAGAATAAGCTTTGGGTACTTCTAAAATGGTTACGACCATACTGCAAAAATACTGATCTGTGCGTTATATACCACACCAGAGTTACTGAAAGCAGTTAGTACTATTGTAGGCAATGTGATCCACATTCAGTCAGTTCTCACATAGACAACTTGTTGTAAGTCTGCTACACAAACCCTTTTTAGTGTCTTCGGAAGGGGGGGGGGGAGCGTTGCGTGACGACACAGAAAACTGCAGTGTAGTAGACAAGCAGGCGGTGTGCGTCACGAAATTCGACCAATCAAAATGCGTTATTTGTAGTCTAAGAGTGATTTTCGCGCTTGGAAAATACCGTTTTCATGCCTACTCTGGGACCTTTAGTCGCCGTAATTTTAGACGACTTAAGGCGATTTAAGGCGACTTTAGGAAAATTTGGTCAAAATGTTGTGCGACTTAAGGCGACGCGATTTAAGGCGACTTTAGGAAAATTTGGTCAAAATGTTGTGCGACTTAAGGCGATTTAAGGCGACTTTAGGCGACTTAAGGAGAAAAAGGTGACATTTAGGTGAATTACATGTTAGTGGATATGTTGCAGTTAATTTTTTATTTCAGTTATTTTTTGGTTTTCCTTTGTGTTTAATTCATTAGCATACATAACCATACCCAGAAACAATGGAAAAATAAAAATTAACTGAAATAAAAATTAACTACAACATATACAAAATCAAACACTACCTCTCTAGGAACACAATATCATAGCATAAGTTAATTCAGTGTTGAAGACATCTACATTAGTCTTACAAATTTTCAACAATCTCAGCTACCAAATATTTTGAATATTAAATATCAAGGTAGCTTGTGTTGCAGGTGTATTTTAACCCTGGTTAGTAACATTTGTGAAGCAGCACTAATATCCTTGTTCTGGGCCCTGACGTACTCAACAAATTACCGGCATTTTGAGTTTCCCTTTAACATGATTGGCAAATGGACAACGGCATTTTTAACAGTCTAGTCCTGGCATGTACTCAAATCCTGATACACATACAGGGGTCCCAGAACTAGGATTTTGCCGCTGTTTTGTAGATGGACTTAACCCCAACGTTAGTTCCATCTGTGGCACAGGCTAATATCAAGGGTGTTGATTTAGTATTACATTAACATTGACAAAATCTGAGTTAGAAGCAACCAAAAGGGTAAATTTTCTCTTGGCCTTTAAATGCATTATTTTATAATGTAAGGGACAAAAAATCAATGGTTCCTGCATTTCTTTTTCCAAAAAATAGAACCCTAAAAGTACAGTATTTCAATACATCTCTGGAAAATACTGTAAGCTGGTTTGTAGCAAAAACTTTATATTGAAGTGTCTTTTTTCATAATTTGACAACAAACATTTAAGTAATTAATTTAAAACATCTAAAATCACTTATCGATATCGCACATTATGGAAATGACGATCCCCATTGTATGTCTTGGCAATTGCTCTGCTAACGTTTGTCCTCACACGTTTGGCAAGGAGAGTATTTTTCAAATTGGATTCAAAATACAAAGTTGGTAGTTCTCTCCGTACATATTGCTCCTTTTCTGTCTCAGTCAAACAAAACGCTTCCAAATACTTGCTTCGCTAGTGAACCGTACTCTTATCCATGTTCTCTTTGGAAACTTTCCAGTCGGGTTGATTTCATAAGTGCATTTATGCACCAGCAGAAAAAAATTAAGCTTAGCTTCAATTCAACCAACCTCGCTCTGTTCCACGCGGCAGCGTTTACGCTCTCAGCACAAAAGGAAGCATTATGCGTCATGTTTAAAGCGATAGTAGTACCAAGTGTAAACGTTTTCATTATTATCTCAGAAATTTCCATTTAAAAGGAGATCTTCAAACGAAAAGGCAACGTACAATTGACAACAACAAGAGCTCATTTCTATCCGCCATTTTGCTTCTCCCAGAATTCCTCTGTAGTCTAATTTCCATTGTTTCTCAGACCCGCCCTCTCCCCGCCTCCGGACCAGTTAGCACGTGACTAAAATACAGTATAACCGTGGAGGATAGAGCTTTATTATATACTTACTGAGAAATACTCACCAAAAAGCTATGTCGTAAATTTTCGTACGAAAATTAGCTCTAGCCAATCAGAGGAGCGAACGATGGTTTTCACACGTGAAAAAAATGATACGTCCAATCAGAATCGCGAACGATGTTTTTTCACGTGTGAGAAAAATGATACGTCCAATCAGAGGCCACAGAGGTGTGTGAGTTTCGCGCCAAAATTCCCGCCTTTTATTGCAGCTTGCAGCGCCGCTTCGCACACATTCAACGAGAAAAGTTTTACTCAAAGAGTTTTTCTCGCTAAAAAAGAGAAAAACATTTCGGAAATGGAGTGGAATAGTTTCGTTTGTTTCACTGTCGATAAAGAAAACGGTAGAGAGCCGGCGAAACAACAGCGGAAAGGGAAAAACATAACGAGACGTAAGCTTTTGTTGTGCTTTTTGTCGGAGCTACTTTGCCTTTCATTTAAGCTTAAGCTTATATTGAAACCGGCCATGTTACTTAAATTCACCCATTTTCAATTGTGCATTGACAACAAACAGTGAAGATTACTTATAGTTCTTGGATCACCTCATATCCTTACCGTCAATTATGTTTTTAACAAACGCTTTTACTAAAAAGCTGATACTTCGTTTTCGTTGTCATTTTGCGGCAAGTGTGTAGCGGCAAATAAGCATTTTTGAAAGATTTAAAATAAAAAGGCCGCCAAAATCATGAATGTCTCGGTATGTATATAATAAACACAATACCACATGGAAAGTGTTTTGTACGGTATTTACGCACTCGTTGTTTTTGTATCAGAAATCTTACTCGTTCGCTGCGCTCACTCGTTCGATTTCTGATACGTCAACAACTCGTGCGTAAATACCGTACGCCAGCACTTTCCATGAAGGATTCTCTATGTATTATTTCGCTTTTCTACGTTCTTCATCAATAATGGTCGATTACATCAAATCGTTCGGCAGGGAGCAATCACGACAACATAAACAAAGCGCAGTTTTACGCACTTTCGATGTACAAAGCTTGAATTTCTGTCTGGAAGGGAACATCTGAAGAGACGACTGTATATGGTGAAATTTTCGCTTTATTCTAAGCTTAAGTTGGTAACTTCGACACTATACCGCCGTAGAAAGTTTTTTGGAACACTATATCTTGATAGAAGTTGCGTTGCTTTTAAATATTTTGCTTTCTTGACCGTTTGTAACAAGTTTGAATTGCTCAGTCGTGTGCAAGCCGCTATGATGATTTGAGTGTTACTTTCGCCGTTCTTCCTGGATTTATTGCTGGTTACTGTTAGCGGTTTTATGGTATTATTTTGGTCAACTTGTTACTTCAGCCTTTCTTCTTTGTAAATTTTGGGGTCTTCCCTGTTAGTTTTCCCGTTTTGAGACGTTGAAAGTGTCTTGGAATGAAGAGATCGTCTCAGCCAAGTAGCACAACGCCCGGGAAACGGCCGGCTGAGAAAACATGCCGAAGCGTAAGCCGACGTGAAGCGAGTAACGCCAAATCTAGGAAGAGTTTGTTCAATTTTAAACCAGAAGAGGTAAATAAGTTTGTATATTGTGATAGCCTTTGGAAACAAAGTGCGGAAACTGAAAGCGTGTCTTTAAAATAAATTTGCATGCAGTGTGTTCTATGTGTATGCAGATCTTCGTGTAAACGTAGTACGCGGGTATACGCGAGGGATAGGCCACTTGCACTAAGAGGTCACATGGCCGATGCTTCCTTTAAACAATGAGTTGGAATCTTGCTGATGACAAAAATTGACAGAGCACATAAAAATTATCTTACACCCGAAATTTGAGAGGAAACGCATTTAAGGGAGATATTTTACGGCACTTTGATTTTTCAACAAAGTAGTATGATTTGTATTAGCCGCCATGTTGGAGGGCATATTCTTGCCCTCCAGCATGGCGGCCAAAACTACTTTTTGCTTGTATCTTGTTAAACGTTTGATAGTTAAGCTCAGATGTACTGTAAATGTTACCACATTATCTTTTCAACATTTTCCTGGAAGTTTAAGTGCAAAATTTGTGTTCAGAAAAAGGTAATTCATAATTTTAAAAATCACATTTTGGTCACATGACCAGCTACGGGCTTACTCATTTTAAGAAACTGGTGTGGGTTTGAAAACCGAATCACTATTATTTTGTTTAAGATATGACCCACTAATCGTTTTGCGAAGGCAAAATCATATAACTTTCACTTTCATAAAAATGATGTCACAAGACCTCTTAGCGCAAATAGCCTATTGGGATATAAACTTGTCGATGAAAATAAAGTTGTTATGAGGGACGATGCAAGATTTCTCACCTTGCTCTTTGTTCGCGCTCCCCCTCCTCTAAGCAACGACGACGGCAACGGGAACAGCATAAATGCAATAGGTTAGATTAGCAAAACAACAATTTTGCACGTGCATCACGCTTTTTTGTACATTTCTTTGCCGTCACTGCACGACTACGACGTGAAACTGCCTAATTTCACGTTTTGTCAAGGACGGGAACACAAGACAACAACCTTCTTTTTCTTTTCCTGAACTTTGAAACACTCCTTCAGAATTCAACTCCCAAAAAATTTCCCCGCATATGGCAAATTAAACGAGATGGAATAAGTGCGATAAAGTTTGAAACAGCGCGAATTCACTTTTTAAGTGGCGTTTTCGTAGCCGTCGCCGTCGTTGTTAAGCTCCCTAATGAAGTCCATTAAACATTACTAATGGCCGAATTTTTTTATTTAAGCAAATCCAGGTATGAACTTCAGATCGCTTCCACTCTGAGATAAAAATATACATATAAAAACAGCACCAAACAGTACATAAAGCAAGCTACATAGCAGTGCTGATCAAAATACTTTTTGAATTTGATCACTTTTTTACTAGAGGGGGACTAATAACCGTATAATTTTTTTTGTTTACAGGTAGCTGGGCCTATAAATGGGAGGGGAGGATTATAATTGGGAGTTTATTTATCGCTCGAGTCATATTTAATTTCTCGCATAAGTAGCTCGTCTCTCGCTAATGTCTCTGCTTTTATGTAGCGTGCTCCGACTTACTCAAAGTTCAGCGTTTAATAATAATAATGATAATAAAAAACAGAGCAAAAACTTCCGCTCCCGAGGAACGTAATGATGTAGTCAAACAATTTTTTCCGTCCAAGTGTTAATTTTTTAACGGTATTAACCCCTAGCGACGGGAAAAAGCAAAATTAAAGAATTAAAAAATTAAAAATGGCTTAATATGCGTGCGCGCCATTAGCTTAATTGTTATTATTATTCATTCAAAATATTTCCCCGATTCTGATTGGTTAAAACCACACGTTTAATTCACCATAATCAGTTAATGATGACCAAATTTGGAAGAATTTTGTGTTTGACGAGGATATGACGTCAAAAATGCAGCGTTGTTGTGGGTTAATGCACCGTAAACCGAGAAGACCTGGGGACGAGGTTGAGTTGTTTTGGTTGTGAACTTGAACAATGGCGGACATTTCACTCGTTTCAAGAGTAAGAACTAGGCGAAAAAATAGCTAAAAACATGGCAAGAACAGCAAGAAGATAACTCGAAGGGCGACATCGACTGCTATTTGGAGAATATTTGCGGAGCTGAACAACCCTAAAAGTGCACTATCGAAGATGAACTTAACATCGATGGATCGATGGAGTTAAGCATGTTTTAGCCATGTTCTTAAACTAGGAATTTTTTGAATGAATAATATAACAATTATTGAATTCGGCTTTCGTATCATATGAAGAATTATGGAGATCTCGGAGGCTGTTATCCGCCTCGGCCTACGGCCTCGACGGATAACACCCTCCTCGATCTCCATAATTCTTCATAAGATACTCAGCCTCATTCATTAATTTTTAAATATCCAGTTAGAGGGAAAATATGCCCCTTTATGTTGCAAATCTCATTTTTAGCTTTGTAGATATTTCATGCTAACTAGCGAAAAACGCGAGGCTCTGGTAAAAAAGCGGTTTTTCGGCGCTCCATAAAAATCAGCCCCCAAACGCTTAAAAGTATTAACACTTGACTACTAGTTTAACTTCAACTACAGAGAAAACTCTTCTGCTACAGTTTACATTCACGTTGACTTTTCAAACAACCCTGCGTTGTTTCTGGACTCCATGAAAATGATGTTGCATAGCCGGGCGTCATAGTTCCAGAGTTCCCCTGATCGACCCTGAAATAAAACTGTAGACCGGAAAGATACGTTTACTGAGTTTCCCAGAAAAGTGGCTCGTTCTAAATGATCTTATAGATTATTCATATGAATATACACTTGAGTCAGCAATAACTATAATCAATTTTATTGTAGGCCGAACCTTCGAGGGAAACGTACATAAAAAATTGCTGCCATTGATTCGGCTGACATCAGGTTAGTAATGTGAGCCTTTGTTCCTTAAACACACGTTATTCAAAACTTAAATGTGTCTGTTAATGTGATACCCTTATGAGCTTAATGTAGATATAGACTTACCAGGTATGACACTGAAAAAAAAAAGACCAAAAGTTCGAATTCTTTACATTTTAAAATAAAATACACAACTGGATAAAAGCATAAGTGTCACTGAATTAAAAAAATCGACAACAATCTTCTATAGTCTGTACTGTTATTGACCGTAGCCAATGACGTCAAAATGGTCAAAAAGCAAGTGGAACAACGGGTCGCAGGCAAGCGGTTTCACTGCAAAGTTTTGAACATTTTGACGTCACTTCTATGTCGATAAGATTGCAGACCATGTAAAATTGTTGTCGATTTGTTTTTCAAAATAACATTGACAGTTTTTTCGTCCACTTCTGTTGAGGTCTCTGGAAAAATCGCGCACGAGAGAAAGAGAAAACAAATTGCGCCATCATGACGTCATTTCCATGGTCTGCACTGTTATCGAACATAGCTCTCGACCAATCAGCGCGCAAGAAATCACTCAGCTATTGTAAAAACATGAATGTCCGACTAAAACGTCGAGTCAAAGATCCTTGGAAATTATTTCGTACATTGAACGTACTCGCAGATCTTGTGGATGAGCATTCAATTCCCTTTCTTCCTTACAAATAATCTCCATGCATTCAAATAATCACGCCTGCTAATTAATGCAGCACATTGAATGTGTTCTGCTTCATAATATCCTGTTCATGCGTAGCTTGTTGCGTGCTTCAAAACTCTCGACCCATGCTCAGTCGCTCATGTAGTTTATGTAAGAAAACATTGATTGTGAAGGTCGATCTAGGGTCGCGCGAAATCCCAGACCGTCTACTTCGTCCTGGTGCTAGTTCGCCTATATTTTCATAAACGGATAAATCGGGCGACTGGGTGCAAATCAGCGCAAACTCTACTCAGTGGCCGGCGAATGTTTACGATAGACGAATTTTCCGTCACATACCATCAACCATTTCAAATAAATAGTTTTTCTGCTTCTGATGGATAACAAAAACAACAACACAATAAACACACTCACTGGCAGTAAGTACTTGTTCTGACAGTGAAATGGTGTACTCTATTTGCCCGTTAACACGAATCCAAGAACCATAGTATGGCCATGATAACTGCCACAGTTAGTGGCTATTATTATACATCAGACTCACTATGAAAAATCTGATTGGTCGAGAGCATTCAATCAATTCACAATAGCTTGTGAACTTGACATGATAAATGCAATATCTGCTGCAGATATTGCATTTATCATGTCAAGTGAGTGTTTTCCCCAGAAACAGAATGGCTGAACGTCTTCTTTTGCCTATTGTTTAAAAAATGTATAATAAAACAATTATTGAATTCGGTTTTCGCATGATGTCATGAATTATCAAAACCTCGTGTCTGTATTATCTGCCTCAGCCTTCGGCGTCGGCAGATAACACAGACCTCGGTTTTGATAATTCATGATATCATGCTCAACCTCATCCAATAATTGTTTATAATTAGTGGCTGCTTATATCATAGTGAGCTCTGAAAAAAAGACAAACAAGCAAAGAAAACATAATGACAAAGGATGGCTCATCTCAGATAAATAAGGCCAAATAGGAATTTGGCGACGAATCATTCGTCTTTAATATAAAAAGAGCTAAATTAAAAGGCACGATGTTCTGTCGTAATTTGTAATAATTGTAGTAATTTGTAACAACTGTCTTAATTTGTGAGAGGTTTGTTGTAATTTGTAATACCTGGCGCGATTTGTAAGAACTTTGTCATAATTTATCATAAAAAAGACGTAATATTTTGAACAACACTTCGTCGCAATTTGTTATAACTTTGTCGTGATTTGTAATAAACTTCAATCGGAAGATGAGACTTGTAAAAATGTTCCCAAATTTTTTTATTCAGTTTTACCTCGTACGTTATGTGTTGTGTGCAGAAAATAGAATTGTTTATTAAAAGTCTATTTAGTATATTGTCATTTTTACAGTCGGAACAGGCTTGACTGGTTTGAATTAATTTCAAAAAATCTGCCATGTCCTATTGAAGTTAATTAGTTGGAATTTGTTTAGTTGTCACAGGAATCAATCAATCAATCTTTTATTTGCCACTTAATTAATAATGTATTACATCTACATGGTTGTGGTGAATGTTTATTAGCTTTTTTTGCAAGGACTATCATTCCGTTGTTTCAGTATTTTGTTTCGAGAAAATTTGATCACTCTGAAAAACAGTTCCTATGAAATTGGATACAACTGTCCAACTTTTAGTAGTTTAAGTACATTGTCTCACTTTTTAAGGCCTTATCTGCTGAAAACAATGAAGTTTAACAATGTTTTGTTATGGTTTCACTTATGCATTTAGGTTCGGTGACTTTCAAGCCTTTAGCACTAAGGACTTAGCAATCTCTGCAACAGCAAACCCCCTTCCCCCCGGTTTGAATGTCTAAATGAACGCAATTTAGACAGGTAAATTATAAGGGACAAACACCGACAGAAGGAGGGGAGTTGGTCCAACATTGTTCCACCTCTCCATCATAGTAGCGACATAAGACGCGAAACAGCATAAAAGACAAATTGGGGATTTATTTAGTCCTGTTATCATCAACATTGTTGTTATTATTACGATAACTGTCGTTAACCTTATCGTAAAAATTTTTAATCACTGTTTTCTACCACAGCAGGCCATACTACAACTTGAAAGGTGGTCCGAATGACTGATCATTTTTGTAAAGTGACTTGCACTAAAATTTGAAACTCTTTACAGGAGTCCGACTGATCGTTCGCTCAGATTACCCTAAATCATTTTTCATGCAAAGTTTTTATTTCAAAACAGGTTGTTCCTAAGAAAGAGCTGATATCGTTATTTCCTTTCAGATCAACCTTGTACTGTCCCCTTGACGATCAAAAACCACTCCAAAAAAAAGCCTTTGAATAAAAAGTATCAACAATGCTTATTTTTACAAATCACGACAAAGTTATTACAAATTAGGTCAGCTTTCCTTATTAAAAATTGTGACAGATTGTTGTTACAAATTACGACAAAGTTCTGACAAATTGCGATAGGTACAACCAAGAACTATTTCATTATAGCTCTCGGTATTACAAATTACGACAGAACACACGGTAATATTTAGAAAGGCACCATGTACTTTTCGCCAGGTCCAAATCTATTCTGATGAAAAAGTGTAGAAAATAAGCTGACCAATGACATTTTTTTCTTGCAGGAAAATTTCGCAGCTAGAAGAAAGACTGAGTCAACGGCAGCTGCTGTAGTGTGTGTAGTTTGATCGTTTTGAATTCTCATTTGTACCAACTTAAGAAGTAAATCTAATCCATCAAGAAATCGAGTAATTTTAATTGGTCAGTGGAAAAAACCTTGTAGCAGAATAACTTAAAACATATTGCATTCTTTTTTACATTTTTTAAGGGCTAAAGATGTAATTAGTCTGTCTGCAGACGTCCCCCCTCGCTCAGTAATAACACCAAAGAAAATTTCTTTTGGGAGCCCCAGAAAATAAATGTCAAATTTCACAAATGGCATCTTACACATGAAATTTTCAGAGTTTTACTTGGGTTTTCACAATTCTTGTAAAATTTGCCATTTATTTTCTCGGGCCCCCATAAGAAATTTTCTTTGGTGTTATTACAGATAACTAATTAAATCTATAGCCCATGAAAAATTTAAAAAGATTGCAGTATTCTTTAAATTATTCTGGGAGAAGGTGTTTGTCCACTGAAAATTAAAATTACTCATTTCCTGGTGGATTCCATCTTAAGCATTTTGAATAAACAAGTAATCAGAAGAAATAAAAATTCAAACTTGAATTTCTTACACTCCCTTTTAAATTTTGAGGGTCCTGCGACACGGGGCTATTTCATAAACCAAAAAGAAAAAAAAGGGCGAGGGGGTACAAATCATTTTTCCCAGTTCAAATTTTGCAAAAATCCTGTCCCAGTTATAAATTTCAGAAATACCCATAAAAAGATCAATGCGAGGATAATCGGGCTTAACAAGACCGTCTACTAAATGATCTTAAACTGACCAAATTAATGGTGAATATGAAATATATGAAATGGGTGAACACGACATGTGCATGAAAACGTGAGTCAATGCGATTTTTACCGCCGCTCAACAAATTTCACATTTTCGGTCCTATTTCACTCAGATCACTTCACTTCACCGACGGAAACAAAACTCCAACAGGTGGCCGTGGGGCGGCGTAAGTGGAAACAACATGCACATCTGCAGAAAATTGATCTAAGCCCGACGCATGCATGTGAGCATGCACTGTATATGATCCAGCTATAACTCCTTTCCCTGAGAGCATTGAATACAATCATACAAAAACTTAAAAAAAATACTACTATAATACCTTTAGGGCCGATCTTAAGAAGAAAAATTGGGAGTTAGTTTTTAACAATAATGATTGTAATGAGAGCCTCTCCAGATTCCTTCATATACAACAGAGTAAGTAACAAACATGCACCTTAAAAAAATTTGAATATTAGAAATAAATCCTCTAAGCCTTGGATAACGTCTGGCTTAAAAACCTCTGTGTAAACGCGTAATAAGTTTTATTAAAAGTGGCTCTTAATGCACGATTTAACATGGTCTAACAAATACAAATTATATCGGAACAAAACGGTTTGTATAAATAAGTACTATCAAGAACTTTATTATAATTCAGTTTTAACTAACTCTAACAATTCTTAAAATAATCTGGGATAACATTGGTTGTCTTTACACTAGGCTGTTAAGTAAGACTTAAGAGCTGGTAAGTTTTACTTAGCCAAACATGAGTGTGTGAAGGCCTAAGTAAAATCTCAAGTATCTTTACTTTGCATCTTATTAAAGTCGGAAAGTTGAAGCTATTCAAGAAAGTTTCAAGTGAATTCTCAAACTCATTAATTATTCATATGCTGATGACCCAATCAGCTTGCATCAATTGAGTCAGGTGCATGTATTTTGATACCCAATGAACATACCGATCAAGACACAATCGGTAAGTTCAAAAACTGATCAAGACACTGGTCAAGAAACTTGAATTTTAATCAGTCTTAATACTAAATACAGTATATTTGCCACTTCAATCATTACTTACAACAACAATAGGGCAACATATCGTTTCAACTTTTCCGTTGTTGAAATAGATCGTGTTCAATAACGACTTAGCTGATGTACTTCCCAGCAATTTCTTCTTCCGGAATGTTGCTTCTTCTCACTCGCTCACAAACTCCTTCTCCCGCTTCTTGCACCTAATGTGAAGGCCTTCTCGAACGCCATCCTTCATCTCGGCATCTAAGCAACGTCGGAACAGGACAAACCTTCGAAAAACAACACACCAAATTCAATTCCCAAAACAGTGCATTTTAAAATTCTGAACAATGCGGTCTAAAAGTTGTCAATTACCTTTTGTCACTGGCCTCCAGAGGATTCAAAGCTTCGGATCCATTTTTCTCCTCCAAATAACGCTTGGGCGCACAAATGATACCATAAACAGTCTTGGGAGGGTATCTTTCTCCGGACTTTGTAGCTACCTCCATCACGAATTTTGACAACCAATAGTTCAGCGACAGAGCATCCATTCCGGCGATATCTGCGCTCAGAGCGGTAACCTTGTGTAAATCGTAGTCCTTGAAGAGCCACCACAATCTAATACCGGAACTTGAATCTCTCTTAACCTCTGTCATTCGGCAAAAATGCTTACAGCCCACTTGTTTTTATACTTAGTTGAAGCTGGAACGGCGTCATTCACCAGAACATTTTCTTGAAACGAAGTTTTAGGAACACGAAATCGTTCTGATCCGGACTCGACCTCCATCACGCGCCGTAATGTTAATCTACTAAAAACCCGCCAGCATGGCCGCATATTAAATATTCATTTCATTTACCACGAATAAGAAACAAACAATAGCCTATTGAGCACGTCTTCTAATTACCTATTCTTCGGAAATGATTCCACTAAATTCTCACACTAGTTTGAGAAGCCAGCTCAAAAACTTGTGCTTCGTTTTTCATCAGGGGGTTCCAAACACCTCGAAACAATAAAAACACTCCGCCTTTGCGTCGTGCTTTCATCCGTTTCTCGGTGTTTGGAACCCCTGATGAAAACCTCGCACTCGTTTTTTATCTATTACTTGAAAACCATCCTTAAAACCGAACTAGCGAACTAGCGGTTTCTAAGCATTGCGAAAGGTGAAGCATGTCAATCAATCTTAATTATGTCGCGTGAGAAAACAGGCTTAAGCAAACCTGAAGCAAAAAAGATAGGTTGTGTGTGAAGCTTTTTTTTTTTACTTGAAGAATTTAAAATTTACTTGTCTTGAAATATTTCTTAGCTTATTTAGGCTCTAGTGTAATGACTACATTAACTAACTACATTATAAACAAGAAACGACTTAACTCTCACATTGACGAAATATCCGTAAATGATAAGCAGTATCGTCAATCCTCCTCAATCGCTAATGCGTTGAACAATTATTTCTGCAATGTTGCTTCTGATTTAGCAACTTCCCTGCCAAAATCCAACCGCCACAATAAATCATATTTAACTAAGTATAGGAACAAGTTTAAATTCACCAAATCAGTGAACTGAGTGAAGTTGAGGTGTTTCTGTTATCAGGAGGAGCTTTAGAAATTGTAGCCTGCGTGGCAGGCCCTTTCGACGCCTGCTGTGCAGGCTATAGAAATTGTCAAGCCTTTAACCCATGGCATTACCACATTGAGTATACTTGCTCCAAGATAAGTAAAAGCATTAACATTATGACTAAAGTAAAGAAATTCCTGTCTAAAGCAACCCTTATTAATGTGTACTACTCTTTCATATGTCCTTATTTAACGTATGGTTCTATACTGTGGAGTATACTGTGGAGAATTATTACAGTCCTATTTATGACGTTGTTAAACTTCAGAATAAGGCAATTAGAGTAATTAACGATGTTCCCATTAAGGATAACATTATCCCACACTTTGTCACTCTACGCATTTTGAAATTTCCTGACATTGTTACAGTTATGTCTCTTCTTTTTTGATATCTTCAATGATTTTGGACCATCCAATCTTACAACGTAATTAGATTTCAATGAATGCGAAAGAAAGACCCACTCTTGTCATCCCCTTGCCAAATGTTCCAATGAAGGTGGATCCTATTCATGCAAATGTAGGACTGGGTACCTTGGAATTGGATTTGACTGTCGTTATCCATTCCGAAGATCCTGTTCTGAGATCAAGAAATACATCAGCAGTGTCAGCAAATACTATATGATTGACCCAGATGGCGATGGAGGACCGGCGCAATTCACAGTGTACTGTGACACATTCTCGTCCCCAGAGCCCGTCGTTTCTTGGTCACGTGGTCGGGAAACGAGGGGCTCTGGAAGCAGCCGTTACCGGATGTCAGAAAATTTCTGACATCCGGTCGGGCATGTGCAGAAGTTACAAATATCACTGCTCATGCTCATAACGGATTTTTGTCCCTCACCACTCCACTGGGAGAAAAATTTTACTTCCTGGGCTCTCTCCAGAGAGTGGCTTCTTTGGGATGTTTTGAAAATGCACCACTTCACTCAACTTGGATTCACTGATAATTTGGAGTTAAAAGAAGAAGACAGTAACAGAAACCGGCTGAACACACTGTTAGTTTGCAGAACTGAGACAATTAATCGGCAGACTATCGTCTGAGTTATGTGAGTGTTTTTCAATACGTTTGGCGAACAAACACTGGGAAAGATCGACATAATGCGGGAAAAAGTCAATCTAAAAAGGTATCTTGTTCCATGTCCTGCTATCTTACTTCAAAACGCTTTTTGAAACGAAACCATTCATGCGTTGTGTTAGGAGAGTAAAAATGTATTTCATTTCACTCGAGCTGGTTGTGTTTTTTCCTATGTTTATTTCCCTTTGTGGTGTCGCATGTCGTGGTTTTAATTTTGCCCATGAGCTTTTGTGTACAACACGTGTTAGACAACCCGAAGGATTTACGTCGAAACAAATCAATATTAATCATTTTAACCAGGGTAAAAAACATATATTACAAGGTTTGTCCAGACGTGACAGTCTAATACACCTTCATGTACATGTGCTTCCATGCATGGCAACTTTATATAGGCATGTATAAAGTTGCTATGTCATTTATATCAACCCTAACTGAAACTTGAACCCCAGTTTCCTAACCCTAATCATAAAACGTCTGGGTCATTTGGTGTTTATGGGGGCCATTCAGGGTTCTGCTAAAAGGGTTTATCCTCCTAAAGATTTCAGGTATCATCTCCTGACTAAAAATCATCATCAGTACCTCAAAGAGAGAATTTTGCTGTCAGACTCAGAAAATCATTAATACCTGAAAAATGTTGATTGCGTAGTGACCAATCACCATAATGTTCGGTACACATGCATGACCAAACCTCAAAACCACAAAGTAATTACCATTGCTGTTTGAGGTTTTGTTTTCTCACCCCTTATTAGCTTTTTCTTTGCAACGCAATAGCACTCCTTAATATTTGTGGTATTCATGGTTTTGTAACTTCCACAGTATAGGTGAGCTCTTGTCAACTCTGTTGTTGGAAAATAAACAGTTATATGTACTTTTGAATGCCGGTTACTAATAAAAAGTGTTTCCCAGGACACTAGGTTAGTAGGAAGTGATGGTAGTTATGCAAATGCATCCAGAGAAACCTGTTTAAGTACCACTTATTTGCCTGCGTGCAGACGTCTCCTATTGCCTTTGTTGTCCCTTTTCCGCGTGCAAAGGAAATAGGAGACGTCTGCACGCAGGCAACCACTTATGAGCTCACGGGTTACACATCTTTGTAAGGGGTTTTACGGGTTTTTTTTCTTAGGGGAGGGCTTACAACCAGGGGGACATTTTTTCTTGTTCACAGGTAAATGGGCTTATAACTGGGGGGCTAATAAGTTGGGGGCGGGGGGGGAGGCTTAAAAGCAGTAGTTTATGGTAGCCTGTGCCAGACATCCAGGTATTGGCGAATGTGCAAAGAGAACAAAACTTAAAAAACCCTGCTTTTTTTAATGCTCTACATGCCTAGAACGGGCTATCATAAGCTATAAAGCTGTACTTTCTTATCTGGAACAGTGAAATGTAGAGTGATTTATGCTTTGTATATAGACTATATGCTTTAAGAGATCCCCCCGTTAAGAAGTACACTTTAAGTAACACACAACCCAAAAGCATTTCCTTGGGTAGCTGCTCTCATCATGTTTTGAGACTAGAGAGCAAGACCTGCAAGGTTTGAAATTAGGGATAGAACTTTGGATTAGGCCTGAAATAGGATAGTGAAAATCACATAGTTTGGTCAAAATTTGGCAAGGCAAGAAGCATACTGTGGGGTGAATCTGAACTGATTTTTGGGGGATAGTGGCCCCACCCCCAATCCCCACCCTCTGCAGTTGTATTGAAACTGAATGTGGTCCTTTATAGAGTTAACGTACAATATCTGATCACAGGTTTTGATAAATATGTATCATTTTTTAGTTCCCTTAAAATTCATTATTTTGTGTTATAACATGAGGCCTCCAACTAGGAAAAAGGTTTAACCAGAACTGAATCATTGACCAGTGGAAGCAAGTTCAATTTGGCTCATCATTTTTTGTCAATAACCAAGTAAACTAAGATGCCCTATGCTTCACTAAGCCAATGCTGTGTCCAAGCTCAAGGAGGGGTGGAGAACAGGTGTGGTTAGGATTGGCGAGTAAACTATGATATTACTGTTGATCAAGCTATAATGTTATCCACCCTATCAAAGGTGACATACTGTAAAATCCAGTTGTTATCATCAACAACCACTTACCCTAGTATGATGCAAAATAGACTACTCTAGGCTGTTATTCATTTATCATTATATTTATTAACACCTCAGTTGTCCCTAACATCGTAAAAAAATATAGACCAGTTTTCACATCATTTATCCCTAATTATAAACAGTTAAGTTTTCTTGTGTTGTAGAATTCTTAAACCAAAAAGTTTGAGAACATTGTGCTACCCTATGTAGTGATCAGATAACATAATTATTTGTCAAGAAAAATTGTGCCAAAGCTGCTTCTTTGATAACTGTTCATCAGTTATAAATGACCCCAGAGCCCCTTGTTTATCTTTGACTAAATGCTACACGACTGGAAGCCAAGCAAGGACTGTTAGGATGAGAATATCGTCTTGCAAAACATTTGTGACAAGTCGGCCACATAGCCTTTCCTTTCACAGCCTAATTCTTACCGTTAAAATAAAAATTAAAAGAAGGCCTCCGAATTATCTAAGCATGATTTAAGCACTAATTAAGTGGACGAAAACGTAGATTGGAAAGAGTACTCGCTCTATCATCTATACACAATTAAAAAATTGCCTTTTGCATGCAGCCCAAAATGATTCGTAAGCAATTCAGTTCTGGCTTTGTGCACTGCCATCAGTGGTCTAATGAAATAAAGGCACACAACAAAATATTATCTTGACCTTAGTATAGCAAAGGAGATGTTCGTTCAGCAGAAAATACGATAAATTAAAGGCACACTGTCATAAACTCAACGTACTCATCATTTCTGTAATGCAGTTGGAGCTTGATTTCCTTTCCTACTGTAGCACCGACGAATTTCCAGAGGAATTACAAAAACTGATTAGGCTAATTAATAACGCCATACAAGTACAGTATCAATCCCTTGATTTCTAACGAGCAAGGAGCAACAGCAAGAGCTAACTAACCATTAGTCCTCCTTTCAGTTTCCGGTCATGTTGAAACGCAGACCATGCAGGCTGCAGACTTTGCAGACCGTGCAGACTGTGCAGACTGAGTGTTATTTTTTTTTAGCTGTACCTTAATTTTCTAGTAAAATTTTTGCTATAGTTTCCTGCTTCCTCTCATTATGTGCACTGTGCATCACCATCATATGTGCAATGATGTGTACCTGCAAGGGTCATGGGAAGGAAATGAGAAAATCACGGGCTCATGTTTACCGGCAGATGTAAAAGCAGTTTCGCGTGATTTTAGTTGCGCCGCTTTCACGCAGGAGCGAGCACGATGGAGGAAGGTAAGATGTTTCTTTCTGTAACTGTATTACATTGCCACGATTATTTATTTTTTTAGTAGAAGAAGCTTTTTCAGGTTAAGTAACTTAAAATAAAACCCTTTTCGGCTTCCTTCAATGGCTACGAGAGAGATATTTCCTCAATTTCCTTGATTGTTGATGATCTTCTTTGGTTTCACTCTGTAATGTATCGGTCAAATCGAAGCTTCAGCATGCCCCCCCGGGCAACCCCCCGGGCATTTGACTTTTTTGAAAATTATTGTTCAAATTCCCCCCTACCCGGGCCAAAATGCCGTTCAAATGCCCCACACTAGGGTCCATTCAGGTGATCAAATGCCCCCACCCCCGGGGACATTTCACGGGCACAAAAATGACAGAAGGACGGCGGAAACGCCTTCAGTTGTCGAACAAAATCTTTACAAATATAACAAAAACTGAGCAACACTGCTAGCGTATTTACTAACAAAAGTCTCGTGCAAAGCGGCGGAAATTGCTGCTACAAGGTCACTGAATGCTCAGCTTTTCTTCGTCATGCAACATACAAAGCGTTCTATAAAAAAAAGATCCCACCTATTGAGACCATTTCAATGACATGCATCGTCGCTCACCTTATTAATTAACATACTTGCAGTAGATCAAAGTACTTGACCGTTTTATTTTATTTTATTTCATTTTATGTTGTAGTACTGAATCGCCGGTATAGGTATTGTACTTCATTGTAAACACAACAATAAAATGCATTCATATATTCAAAGCCTGAATCCAATATTAAAAATTTTAAAATTTAAACACTTCAAATACGGCACAAAGCTTGTTTAAACCCTTTCCTCGTAACCAATTGGCCACAAAGACACAATCTTTTCCACGAAAATCCTCTAACATCGGGCCCCCCATGATAGCTCGCCACGCCAAAGATTTTACATGAAATCGAGGGTGGAGTTCAAATTCCCCACCCCTAAAACATGGGGATCAAATTCCCCAGCCCCTGGAAGACTTTGATGATCAAATTCCCTCCTCCCCGGGACGGCAAAGGTGTCAAATGCCCGGGGGGGGGGGGGCATGTTGAAGCTTCGATTTGACCGATACATAATTCAAACCGGTGACTTGCCGTCATTTCTTCAAATCTTACAGAGACCGATGTCATCGTTGTTAGCTTGGGATTTCAAACCGAGACGTTTGAGAGATGGGCCTTGCTTTAAAATGTGTAAATAAATCAACCTATATATATCTGTATCTACCTAAAAATAAATCTATATATCTATATACTGTAGATCTACCTAAAAATAAATATTCTGATTTCCACGTGTTTGGCGGTTCCGTAAGCGTCAGAATTGAGAGAAGAAGGGCAGCGACTAAACTTCTCACAGAGAATATTCAATGAAAATTAAGACAAAATATACCTAAAATACACGGCGGGAATCTAGTTCAATGCGCATTAAAACCCCCTCCACATCTTCGAGTTGTACAAATAATACATTTGTTACTAATGAACTATTTAGTTTTGGAGCTGCATAAACAAGAACCATGATACTCGAACAAGATTGTCGGTTTCAAACCACTACCACTTATTGGCGTGAATGCATTGTTAGAAATTATTGCGTCATTGTGGCGGGAAAACCCGTCACGTGATCTGAAAACTGAGCTTTTTGTTAGAACTGTGTAGTCGTTCGGAGATGTTGAGCTGAACAAGTGTGTGGATTGAGTTTAGATCATCAAGTTTTGCGCGCATTGATGTCGATGAATCCTTTAAGTGTAGAACAGAGTACAGAATTCTAAAATATGAACATGTGAAGAAATATGCTTTAATGGAGTGAAGAATAAAAGCTACAGAGAACTGATTATATATACAACATTTGGTTACATGGTCCTTCGCAATCGCCGGATCGGCGAAACAAGTTTAATCAATTAATCGTCAAGATCAGGATTACAGTACAAGAAGAAAAGAATGGACAACGAAAAAGCAAAGAGAATTAGAAATGCCCACAGAGCTTTTGTGGAGAAAACGATGGAAGGTGCGACGAGGATTTTAGTCGAGCAAACTGCCGATCACGTGGAAGATTCATCAAGGGAAAAACTTATGGGACTGAAATTCACCCTCAATGAAAGACTAGAAACTATCCAAAAGCTGGACGAAACAATTCTGGAAAACAGTAAGGGGAGAGACATTGAGAAAGAAGTCGAGGATTGTGGTGAGTTTTGTGCAAAAGTTTACCGTATTTTGGCTAGAATTGACTTGAGTTTAGAGGATGCTAAAAATAGCGCACACGTGGGAACTTCACCAAG
>BOPM01000770.1:21453-61698 GCA_022179025.1 Porites australiensis
TACCTACACTCACTGTCTGTTGTTCCTCAAGTTAAATGATGGCCTTCATAGTACTAGCATAGGCATGACTTGGCAAGGAACTGACAATGGCCTTTCCTTTACTAACCCTAATAGTGACACTTCACAGCCGTTTGGAGAGGGAAACAATAATATTATAAACCTCTCAAGCCCAAAATATTAATGTCCACATATAAATTTTTGAGCCTGATTTCTATACGTTTCCTCACAACCTGTTAAAATTAATAACAATTGATCTCAGCATTGTCCCCTTTAATAGTGATCATTTTGGTAATTCTCATAAACTCTTCTCTTGATAATGTATTAAAATAGTTAGGAGAAAATTGATGTTGATCACTTGAGAGTCTATGGGTTAAACTGACTGCACACATTTGATTTATAATAATTAGATTATCTTGACATTTTTAGGCTGCAGAAAGCTGGAGAGACAGAAGGTGCAGCCAAGTGCCTACAATCAGCTGAAGAAAAACTACAGTATCTTTTTAGGTAAAGTTAATTAATTAATTAAATTGTCTTTATGGCTGTAACACAATAACTTACTGGTCACCCAGGAGTTTTTATCGTGGTCCACAATATAACAAGAAAGTAAACAAATAGTTATTGAAATAAACATAAAAAGGTAAAGAATCCCAACTGGCCGCCAGAGGAAACCAGTTGGGTATTGAGAAATAACTGTATAACAAGATAATAAATTATAGCAATGAAGATTAACAGGTTTTTTTACCTTCTGTTTTTTTTTTTGCTTATAGATTTCTAGACCATGAAGATGATGATGTTTCACAAATGTTTCTGGATTTGGGTATTCTTACTTAGCTGTCTTAATTTGAAACAGGTAGAACAATCAGCTGGTAATATTGTTGCCTAGTAACCTACCTTTTAATAACATGTATCTGTAAACTCTGAGGTTCAAAGTCAAACATAATGAAAATAACACCATCTACAAAGTGATTACTATATTACTGTTTACACAATTTACATATCACAAGTCAACATTTCATCTTTTCTTAGCTGTGGTCAGCATATCACTTTAACCCTTTAAGCCCCAAAACTGACCAACATCCAATTTCTCCCAACAATAACACTGCCTGTTTAAACAGACAGGTCATGAGAATTAATGAAATGATCACCAAAGATGAAATTTTGTGATGTTAGGACAAATTCTCTCAAGCAGTACCATAAGGAATGTATGAAGAACAGTGTGGAGAAGATGCATGTTGATGCTGGGGCTTAATGGATTAAATACAATTTTTTTTCAAGGTTTCAAGGTTTATTTATATACCGTAAATCCTCTATTAAGCTCCCCCTCTCTAATAAGCCCCCCCCCCCTCTTTTCAGAGGAGGAAAGTTAATAAGCCCTCCCCCCCCTCCCCCTCCATTCTTCACAAACAATTAACGTGGACTGATCAGTTATGGTTTATTCAGGCTGGAAATTGATATTATTTTTGGTCTTTGGCCACATGACCTCCAACCTTATGTGCTTAACTTTTTCAACTTTACGCTGTAGTTATCTGTGGAGAGTTGTTACCATTTATTCTTATTGTTAGAAAAAGCAGCATAGCGCCCGGAAACCACAAGTCCTTCCTCGAGAAACCTTGCTCCTGTTGATGCATTTTGCTAAATTAAATACGCCCCCCTCTCTATTAAGTTCCCCTCAAAAGTGTTTTAAAAAATAAGCCCCCCGGGGGGGCTTAATAGAGGATTTACGGTATTTTATTAAAAATATTTTTATAATTATTAAGTAATACTAAAAGATAAATATATATTTTTTTATTTTGATATTGTTTATTATTTTTGATTTTAACTTTAAGCATTTTGAGGTGTTAGATAGCTCACTTTACTCTTGAGACTGTCACTGATCATTGCATTTTTGTTAACTCAACTTTCACAAGACCTAAGGAGATGACATGACAGGGTTGCCAAAATAGTTTTGGGTTTGGCTTTGGCTTCAACCCTTACAAACTTCTCTGAAGTCAAGGATCTTTCCTTGCTGATAAACTGTCGTTCACCCTCATTGTCTTGTATGTCAGTATTAAACAACGACTTTTGTCGCTTTACGGAAAATTTCCCCTTACTTATTAGGTTAACAAGTTTTTACAGCGCATTTAACCCTTATTAAGTGACTGTCTTACCTTATGATTAATCTAACATCCATTTATTTATGTAACATTTATGGCAGGATAATGTCAAAAAGCTGGAAGAAAATGTTGCTGATTTTGGAAGAATAGAAACTTTGCTCACCAAATACGGAAAAGTACTACACTGTAATTAATTTATCTACATCACATATTTTAACTATTTTTTGGTATTAACGGACTCGATTAGAACGCTTTTTGAAGAAGTCAAACTGTTGTAGAGCTTATTCTCCCAACCGCGATAATCTAGAAAGAGCAAAAAAAGAGATGTAATTTTTTAGTTTGTTGTTATAATTCAGCAATGAATACGACAATCGCCGCAACAACAACTTTAAGGCAGGTTTTTTCGTTCAAGTTACTCTTATACGCTAAACATGACCAATGGTTGTTTACAGCAAGGAGCCCAAAAGTGTGCCCGCTTTTGATTTATTCAAATTCTTTCGTACAGATTTAATCCAATCAGAAGCCAGCTGGAACCTGTCCTCGACTTCTGTTTGGTTAATGTCTACATGAAAGAATGTGAGTAAATTAAAGGAGGTCACACTTTTGGGCTACTTGCTGTAACTGAAATTAAAAACTAAAAAGATTTTCCGGTCATTCGCTTTGCAAATGTGTAGCAAATTTGAATGCTGAGTTTACAGTAGTGCAAGGGCCGGCATAACTTAGCTTAGAGAAGCCCCTAACATTCTTTTTTGTGGTGTTTCGCTTTTTTAGAACATTATCGAGGAGCAGCTTCTGTTGAATCGAACGGCTGATGCCTGTAACAACTTGTTTGCTATGACGGCTGTGATTTCCAGAGCAACGCGATCCATAAACCAGGGTCTATCAAGTGCCAGTCATGAGGTGAGTGATAATTGGTGTATTTGAATAAGTGTAAGAAAGATTCTCGCTTTTAAACTCGTTATAACCTAAGCGGCAGGCGTTCAAAAGGGAAGGGAAAGGAGTTTTCGGGCGCGCAAAAAGCGGTTTCGCGCCCAAATTCTTTTCTTCTTCCTTTTCGAACGCTGACTTGTGCATTTGTGAAAAGAAAGCTGGAAGAAATTCCGGCTTGCGGTTTGCCGGAATTCGAAGCCAGACTTCTGCGATACCGGTGCAGCGCTCTAACCAATTAAGCTAGCATACCAACTGGATCATTATATTAGAGGGGTTAAGCTTCACGTACACCGCAAACAGCAAACCTCCGATTCAAGTTGAGAATTTCTCAAAATAGAAATTAAATGAGCCGATAAAAACAGCTCAAAACAATTTTTATGGATAAAAAATTGCTTGAAACTACTAATTTAGGTGAAGAAATAATGAACAGTAAACAACAAGTATTAAAAGAGGAAACTTGGTCACGTGGTACAAATTCGTGTTTGCCGTTTGACGTAAACGTGATGCTGAACCTCTTTAATGGTTCATAATATACCCAGGAAAGGCTAGTAGTGTATTTGCTGATTTCGTTCCTTAAGCGTGTCCCTCTTTGGGACGCAACAGGACGGCAGAGAGAAGAGGACGGCAAAAAGGTTGGGTGTGACAAGCTCGACTGGGCTATTGCTTGCGAGTTTTGTCGTGATCTTCACCTAACATAACTGTCTTATGGTCTTTTACAAAAAAGATCTGTTTTCAGGTGAAGTTTGGCGGATAATGTTTTCAAACAGTATCATTATATTACACTTGTCACACAAGGTTTGCTGATGCTCATACGTGCTTCTGTTGGTCGTGTCGCTAGTGAGGCCTTTATTTAAGGAGTATGTGTTCCCAATATTGACACAGGCAATAAAGGGATATCACTGGAAATTAAGCTTAAAACGAGTGACGATGTTGTTGACAAAGTAATTGCGGCTATTTTCTTTTTGTGGTAACCGACTTTACGTCAACCCCATCACCCTCAACCCTCCCAGCAAAAAATGTTTAAAAAAGCTCAATACCGTGATAACGGTAAGAGCTATTTTTGGTGGCCTTCGCAAAATAGATTTACCAGAGGATTTTGAATTTATTTGTCAACTGTCTTTTTTCCAATAGGTTCTTCTTACAGATACAATATGCACTAACAAGTGCAACATGAACAATGCTCTCTTCAAAGAAGTCACACAGCACGAAAAAAGAAATTTAAGTGAGCGTAATGGTGGCGTAAAGCTGGCGTAAAGTCCTCATTTACGTAACTTTACAACTCATTTACGCCGCGTTAAGTCGAAGTTTACGCTACCTTTACGCACATGCGTAAAGGTGTTGTAAAGAAACACTGTAAGCTCTGCGTAAAGTTGGTGTAAATGCGCTTTAAAGTAGACACTTAAACCAGCGTAATTGACGCGTAAAGTTGGTGTAAAGATCTTATACGCGGACATGCAAAGGAGTAGTACATTGTAGTTTAAGAAGTAGGGCTCCTTTCTATTTCCAATTTTTCTTTATCATAACCAGTTTTCAAATTGCCTGTCTTATTTTCACATTTCAAATCCCTTGAAAATCACCAGGTATACTAACTAAATAAGAATCGCGTTCCTTAAGTGTTGCCCCGAAAAGAGTACTTTTGGAAGGTTTTAGAAAACAAAACAAACTGATTTTCTAAACTGAATTTTCTAAATATCACATGATTTATTTATGTGTTAGCATCTCTGTCATTACACATGGGGGGAATTAACAATTGTCTGAGGATCCACAACAGTGCTGCAAAACTTTTGAATGGCAGTCTACTTGAAAAAAGGAAGAATATTACAACACCTAAGTAACGTTTAAATACAAAGATACAAAAACTTTTCAAATGGGTCAAAACAGTATTAGTATTTACATGTAAGGTACAAAAAAACTGATGAAGTAAAATTTTTGATAAAAAACAGCAACTCTAACACACCAATGTAAAGGTGGGTCAAAATGGTCTCTTCCAATATGAAAATATTTAGTATAAGTTAGCATAATTCAAATTAACAGCTTAAAACAATTTTTGATAAAAAAAAAAAAAGAAAAAGATGAACATAGATTTGTGCCAATTTTTTTCTCATCGAAAGGAAGCACTGTCCTTATTAAAATAATGAAATAAAAAATAGGGGTCACCGTACTCGTTTTTGCCGTAGAGCTGCAGAAAGTGCGCACCAAACGCATTTTCTCCAATTTTTGAGAGAGGACTGGGGCGAGTTTCAAAATAGAATGTATGTGAAAGGGGGAAGAAAGTATTGAAAAATCCGTTTTTACAGAATTTGCATCGAGATATCACATTTAGGACACAATGTGAAAAAGAAAATGTTTAAATGAAAATCAAAGTGAGTAAGCACAAGTTAAACATCCACTATCGAGGTTCTCCGAGAGGAGGTCGAACTCAGCA
Organism: Porites australiensis; assembly: GCA_022179025.1. Classification (NCBI taxonomy): domain Eukaryota; kingdom Metazoa; phylum Cnidaria; class Anthozoa; order Scleractinia; family Poritidae; genus Porites; species Porites australiensis. Next base: position 26,902 of record BOPM01000770.1, read on the forward strand.
ACACGCGTACTGCTTACGTTATGCACATTCCCAACACAATGAGTCTCACCTCGGCAAGAAACAACAGTAAGCAAAAATTCCAATAGCGTTTCTCTTCAGTCAACTTCATTTTAATAATATTACTTCACATGCTCTTTTTTACGGTGGCCATCTTGTTATGCGCAGTAAGAGATGCGCAGTGCAAAACTAGGGAATCACCTTAAGCATTTGAGGTGTTAGATAGCTCACTTTACCCTTCAGACTGTCACTGATCATTGCATTTTTGTTAACTCAACTTTCACAAGACCTAAGGAGATGACATGACAGGGTTGCCAAAATAGTTTTGGGTTTGGCTTTGGCTTCAACCCTTACAAACTTCTCTGAAGTCAAGGATCTTTCCTTGCTGATAAACTGTCGTTCACCCTCATTGTCTTGTATGTCAGTATTAAACAACGACTTTTGTCCCTTTACGGAAAATTTACCCTTACTTATTAGGTTAACAAGTTTTTACGGCACATATAACCCTTATTAAGTGAGTGTCTTACCTTATGATTAATCTAACATCCATTTATTTATGTAACATTTACGGCAGGATAATGTCAAAAAGCTGGAGGAAAATGTTGCTGATTTTGGAAGAATAGAAACTTTGCTCACCGAATACGGAAAGGTACTACACTGTAATTAATTTATCTACATTACATATTTTAACTATTTTTTGGTATTAACGGACTCGTTTAGAACGCTTTTGGAAGAAGTCAAACTGTTGTAGAGCTTATTCTCCCAACCGCGATAATCTAGAAAGAGCAAAAAAAGAGATGTAATTTTTTAGTTTGTTGTTACAATTCAGCAATGAATACGACAATCGCCGCAACAACAACTTTAAGTCAGGTTTTTTCGTTCAAGTTACTCTTATACGCTAAGCATGACCAATGGTTGTTTACAGCAAGGAGCCCAAAAGTGTGCCCGCTTTTGATTTATTCAAATTCTTTCGTACAGATTTAATCCAATCAGAAGCCAGCTGGAACCTGTCCTCGACTTCTGTTTGGTTAATGTCTACATGAAAGAATGTGAGTAAATTAAAGGAGGTCACACTTTTGGGCTACTTGCTGTAACTGAAATTGAAGGCTAAAAAGATTTTCCGGTGATTCGCTTTGCAAATGTGTAGCAAATTTGAATGCTGAGTTGACAGTAGTGCAAGGGCCGGCATAACTTAGCTTAGAGAAGCCCCTAACATTCTTTTTTGTGGTGTTTCGCTTTTTTAGAACATTATCGAGGAGGAGCTTCTGTTGAATCGAACGGCTGATGCCTGTAACAACTTGTTTGCTATGACGGCTGTGATTTCCAGAGCAACGCGATCCATAAACCAGGGTCTATCAAGTGCCAGTCATGAGGTGAGTGATAATTGGTGTATTTGAATAAGTGTAAGAAAGATTCTCGCTTTTAAACTCGTTATAACCTAAGCGGCAGGCGTTCAAAAGGGAAGGGAAAGGAGTTTTCGCGCGCGCAAAAAGCGGTTTCGCGCCCAAATTCTTTTCTTCTTCCTTTTCGAACGCTGACTTGTGCATTTGTGAAAAGAAAGCTGGAAGAAATTCCGGCTTGCGGTTTGCCGGAATTCGAAGCCAGACTTCTGCGATACCGGTGCAGCGCTCTAACCAATTAAGCTAGCATACCAACTGGATCATTATATTAGAGGGGTTAAGCTTCACGTACACCGCAAACAGCAAACCTCCGATTCAAGTTGAGAATTTCTCAAAATAGAAATTAAATGAGCCGATAAAAACAGCTCAAAACAATTTTTATGGATAAAAAATTGCTTGAAACTACTAATTTAGGTGAAGAAATAATGAACAGTAAACAACAAGTATTAAAAGAGGAAACTTGGTCACGTGGTACAAATTCGTGTTTGCCGTTTGACGTAAACGTGATGCTGAACCTCTTTAATGGTTCATAATATACCCAGGAAAGGCTAGTAGTGTATTTGCTGATTTCGTTCCTTAAGCGTGTCCCTCTTTGGGACGCAACAGGACGGCAGAGAGAAGAGGACGGCAAAAAGGTTGGGTGTGACAAGCTCGACTGGGCTATTGCTTGCGAGTTTTGTCGTGATCTTCACCTAACATAACTGTGTTATGGTCTTTTACAAAAAGATCTGTTTTCAGGTGAAGTTTGGCGGATAATGTTTTCAAACAGTATCATTATATTACACTTGTCACACAAGGTTTGCTGATGCTCATACGTGCTTCTGTTGGTCGTGTCGCTAGTGAGGCCTTTATTTAAGGAGTATGTGTTCCCAATATTGACACAGGCAATAAAGGGATATCACTGGAAATTAAGCTTAAAACGAGTGACGATGTTGTTGACAAAGTAATTGCGGCTATTTTCTTTTTGTGGTAACCGACTTTACGTCAACCCTCTCACCCTCAACCTTCCCAGCAAAAAATGTTTAAAAAAGCTCGATAGCGTGTAAACAGTAAGAGCTATTTTTGGTGGCCTTCTCCAAATAGATTTACCAGAGGATTGTGAATTTATTTGTGAACTGTCTTTTTTCCAATAGGTACTTCTTACAGATACAATATGCACTAACAAGTGCAACGTGAATAATGCTCTCTTCAAAGAAGTCACCCAGCACGAAAAAAGAAATGTAAGTGAGCGTAATGGTGGCGTAAAGCTGGCGCAAAGTCCTCATTTACGTAACTTTACGACTCATTTACGCCACGTTAAGTCGAAGTTTACGCTACCTTTACGCACATGCGTAAAGGTGTTGTAAAGAAACACTGTAAGCTCTGCGTAAAGTTGGTGTAAATACGCTTTAAAGTAGACACTTAAACCAGCGTAATTGAAGCGTAAAGTTGGTGTAAAGATCTTATATTAGACATCTTTTCAAGAATACTTTTACGCGTTACGCGGACATGCAAAGGAGTAGTACATTGTAGTTTAAGAAGTAGGGCTCCTTTTCATTTCCAATTTTTCTGTATCATAACCAGTTTTCAAATTGCCTGTCTTATTTTCATATTTCAAATCCCTTGAAAATCACCAGGTATGCTAACTAAATAAGAATCGCGTTCTTTAAGTGTTGCCCTGAAAAGAGTAATTTTACAAGGTTTTAGAAAACTAAACAACCTGATTTTCTAAACTGAATTTTCTAAATATAACATGATTTATTTATGTGTTAGCATCTCTGTCATTACACATGGGGGGAATTAACAATTGTCTGAGGATCCACAACAGTGCTGCAAAACTTTTGAATGGCACTCTACTTGAAAAAAGGAAGAATATTACAACACCTAAGTAAAGTTTAAATACAAAGATACAAAAACTTTTCAAATGGGTCAAAACAGTATTAGTATTTACATCTAAGGTAGAAAAAAACTGATGAAGTAAAATTTTTGATAAAAAACAGCAACTCTAACACACCAATGTAAAGGTGGGTCAAAATGGTCTCTTCCAATATGAAAATATTTAGTATAAGTTAGCATAATTCAAATTAAAAGCTTAAAACAATTTTTGATAAAAAAAAAAAAAGAAAAAGAATAAAAGTCTAATACATGTATAGCATTGATGGTTTCTTGACTTAGCCCTTTTACTCCCAGAAGTGTTTACAGTCAAATTTAACAAAAAATCCAAATTAATAAATCATTTTTATACACCGATGACGTAAAAGCTAGATCCACAAGGCTGTCACTGATTTCAAGTTGCTGGGTATATGAAATTAGTGGGCAGGAAATTGAAAAGGCGGAAAGTTGTTTATGTTCTACTGAATTTTCCTTTCGTTTCCTTTTAAAATAGTCAAGTACTGTGTACCAAATTAGCCAATTTAAACCCTGGTTTATGGCCCTTAGTGACAACCCTGGAACCACCTTACAAGACTTAGGCTTGTGTTTAAAGTGTATTAATCCTGTCTGCTTTGAGAGGATTTCCTGTCACCAACATCTCATACCAGGCTGATCTGCTGAATAAATAGAAAGCAAGTGTTGTTTGAGTAAACTACACAGATTACTTATAGGCTAGTGATAATACACTTAATAGGGCACTAAAGGCACAAGTAAGTTGCCAGAGGACACCGGCTGCTGTTACTTAATAATGATTTTTTTCCTGCACGTATGGCCAAATTACTACAATCAACACAATTTTACTTGAAAAAGGGTTCCCCACGGTGGCTCTTTTCCCAAAATAAGACTAAAAATTTGAAAAATGATAAAGCATTTTCCAGAAGGGGTCTGATAACAGTGCAAAAGCTGAACAGCAAATGATTTCAATGCCCACTAATTCACACAACTGAATGATCGATTCATCTGACTGTTAAAGGTTCAAAATGTTTGACTAGTATAAATAAAAGGCTTTCATTAAAAGCAATAATATTGACATTATGTTAGAACTCTACTTGCAGCTGAGTGAAAATCAGGGTAAAATGTGCATAATGGCTTTGCAGTCCTTCTATTCTGTTTATCAGTCCCTCTAGTTTGTGAAACTTTTTATAAGAATGTGTTTTAGTTAAAGCTTTCTTTTATTCATGTAAATCCTTCACGTTTTCTCCTGACCTTAGGCCATTTAAGCCCCTGGCTTTGGTTGTTCTCATGTATTTTTCTCGAGCGCGTGATATGTAATAAAAGTTAAAGCTAAGTTAAGTTATCACATTACATTTAAGCTTGCTTTATACAGATGTTTTTTTCTTTATTTCATATCTTGTTGTAATTCCCAGTACCAGTAATCAAACTCCTATTTTCCAGGATAAAACAAGGAAATTTTACTCCCTCAGGCCCCCAAAGTCTTACCTTTATAATTGCACATTATCATCTACATATTGCATGGTCTCGTTGCTTGCTTAGTATTGAAAGGTTATACCAAATAAACACACAAAAATTATTATCGTTCTACGCTTTTAAAACGTGACGGGGTCAATTTTGGTGTTTAAAATACTTCTGAATAACTGTAAATTGCTGTTTCTTAAAACTGGCAAAGCGAATTAAGTTTCAGTTTTATTTCTGTTGGATATTGCATTTAAAGCCCTTCTAACTATCCATGGCAAGTGAATATGTTCCTGTTTGATGGGGCGATCTACAAATAGCATATTCCTTTATTGTAAGGAAAGACCTATCACACACAGGGAGAAGAATTGCAACAAGTTGAAGCTTTTCCCGTGGGGACCGTGGGAGGGCATTGTTTCTGTAGCTCCCGCACAGGCTAATAATATCATCGAATACTGCATTTAGAGAATCATTAGGCGTAGATATAGGGCCAATAACTCCACGAAATAATTTTGTGCTCGTTCCAAATCGACTTGAAATGCCCGTCCCCTCCCCGCAAGAATCGGCCCTATTGAAGAGGGAGTGGGACACGTAACGCCCTCTGGGTGAGCCGTCCGCCTTTTTGTTTTTTTGTTTTTTTCCCACGGAGAAAGCCCAATCCATAATTGGGGGCTACAGGAAGCCCAATAATAAAAGAATACGTCGGACATACGGAATAACTAATTGTTTACTTCTCTTCAAATAGAAATCGTGCGAAGTAGATGCGGGGAATGTGAGCGCGACGCACGAGGGAAGCGTGGACGTTTTCATTTGCTCTTTTTCATGTTATTTGCAAGGTTTCAGGAGAATTTGATTTCCTTTTTCCGTGGGATGCCTGTGGCACACCACGGTAAAAATCCGGTTTGGTTTGTTTTTCATTGTACGAACAAATTGCAAAGCCAGCCAATAGAATTGCCTAAAATCTTTATCGATGATTTCTTCTTCCAAGCCGACCAATGGGATTGTACAAAATCTGTATCGATTTTTAATCGATTTGCTTAATCTGAAGAACGTTGAAATCAGAACGTTCTTTGCCAAATTTGTCGCCCTTGAGTTTTCCTACTGGTGGTTTAGGATGGCTTGTTAACCAGCGAAATCCTTCGGGATACTGGCAAGTCACAGAAGGCGACCTAGGCCAAATTATTTCCCCCCTTCATGATTCTTTTTTGTTTAGGTCTAGCTTTTTCTTAAGGTTTTAGTAGCGTCTGGTTGGGGGGACGTGATTTCGGATAGATTTTTTCTAGTCGGAGTTCGCCAGTTTTTGTCGAGCAGAGCTAGAGTTCAGTTTTTTTCTTTTCTTATCGAAAACATCTTGACGATGGGAAGTTAAATCACGTAAAATTCAACTCGTAACCTTGACGATTGGCAGTGAAATCGCGAAAATACCGTAAAATTCCGAAAATAAGCCCCGGGGCTTATATTTTTCAAAGGCCCTTTTTGAGGGGCTTATGTACGGAGGGGCTTATCTACGGAGGGAAATTTGCGTTTCAAAATCGATTGGGCTTGCCCATAGTTGGAAGGAAATTTACCGTTTTTGCTTTGTTTTACTTGTATTTGAGGGCAATTTTCCAAGTACAAGCCCCCAAGGGGCTTATATTTGGAGGGGCGATTTAACGGAGGGTTTTTTGCGTTACGAGTTTGGGGGGCTTATATTTGGAGGGGCTTATACATGGAGGGGCTTATTTTCGGAATTTTACGGTACTGTCCTCTCGAGATTGCCTCGTCGATCGATGACTCGCTTTCAACATGGATTGGACTTCTGGATAGGACACAGAACAGGACCTTAGTGAACTTATTATACCTTGGAATCAGGGATATTAGACTTGATCTTGGATGAAAACATTGGAACTTTATCGAACTTTGTAACCCTGGGTTCGACCCTGGATAGAGCAAGCGGATGTTTTGTTTTGTTTTGTTCCATTAACCTAAAACTACAATGTTTATTTCTCTTTGAAAAAGTTACCCGTGGCAACTTACTACCAAGATATGACGTATCTTTATACATCTTTATACACGTTAATCAGAGAGCATTATGCGCATGTTCTCCATTACTTGTTTCCGTGAACATTCCAATTTAAGTTACACGGATAAACCTTGTTTTGATGCAAAATAACTTCTTTTTCTTATCCAAATCGTGCTACGAAAATAATTACATGGCGATAGATCAAAACAAGATCAACTCCATCCTTGCGACTACTGACAACTATAAATTTAGCTTGCGTAGGAGGCGTCGAAAGGGGTAGGGGATAGGGAGGAAGCAAAAAAGGGATAGGGATTGGGGAGAAATAGGCCACGCAGGCTACTATAAATTCAGTCATAAGCACATGAAACCAACCCATACAGGTAACCTGCTCATCGATGCTCATGACATGACACATCTTTCCGGTTTCCCTAATTTTCCAAATTCAGATAGAACGCCATGATGCTTCCATAGACCAACGCATCCCACGGAAACGACTTTAGGCGTCTTGTTTTTAGTAAAATCACGAACTTTGAGGCCAGATGTAAGCGCCAGACTACCCTTTGGAACTCTTTTTGGAAGCAGTGCACGCACCTATGGAATTTGAAGCTTCTGTTATAAAACGCTGCAAAATCTTAGAGAATCTTCACCTTGGACCTTGGTGCAGCGAATTCCATAGGAAACATGGCCAAAACGTTCAGCAGCTTACCTCTGGAGACGAACGGAATGGCCGGTTTTAATCTTTTGGTTCTTTTCTGCGACAACTTTGCTATAGAAAATTGTTACAGTCGAACCTCGCGGTGTGCGACCATCTCACATAAGCGACAGCCTATTCAAAACTCGTAAACTACCATCTTTTAAGAAGATAATTGAATATGTTTCGTAGTTTTTGTAAGCAATCGCTTGATAAACGGTCCGATCCTTTGCCCATAGATCCCACCTCCCTACACAGCTGAATCCGGTGCAATTTGGATAATACCATTCTACCCTGTTAAGATAATGAGCGGGTATATAAATGTGCCATTCTTTCTCCTTGAAGAAATGGAACCCTTAGAGTTCGACTGTAATACAGTCAACTCTGTGCAAGACACACCTTTGGGACCAGCACTAAGTGTCTCTTAGAGATGTAACTACTTATATAGAGAATCATATAAAGCGACTGAAGAATGTCAAGAATGGCGGGGAGGCAGCTGTTTAGAGAGTGATCAAGAAAAAAACTGCAAAAACCATACACGAAGATCCAGCTGGTTGTCAACATAGGAACTCAAGAAGGCTCTAATCTGCTTGAAGAAGAGAACATAAAAGGACATTTTGGCTAAAAATATTCGAAGCAAAAAAAAAACCGAGAAGTCCAAAGATTATTGCAAAGCTAAAACAAAGAGTGATTTTAAACTTTTTGGAAACGTTTTAAAAACACGTTGTTTCAGCTTTGTAGTAGTCTTTGGACTTCTCGGTTTTTTTTTTGTTTCGAGAGTGTTTACACCCGAGAGGGGAGGAGGTGGGGCCTTAAGTCTTGGACAGAAGAAACATGGAACATTTTCGTGGCTGAAAATAGTCCATTTGCAATTTGCGCGATGTCAACATTTGATCCTAACCAGTAGAATCCTTTAGTATTTTGGGGTTACATTCATCTGAGAAACTGCGGTCGGTGGAGGCTGCGATGATGCTATCGCCTAAATGGGCTATTTTTAACGTTCAGCATTAGGACTGGGCTCGATTACCAGCCGCCGTTCGAGAAATGAGCCTCTGTACCTCCTCTGGAAAGAGGAGTAGGACCAAGAGAATAACGGAAATCGAGCCTAAGTATTGGGACGAAGCAAACAATTTGGTGTCGGAGTGGTTGCAGTGACCAAGAATCACGAGAATCTCCCATATTTTTTGTCAGACTTTAAACCCCACCCCGGATGTTTTTTGAACGATTATAAATTATCAAAAGAAGGTTGAGTTTGATCTTGCGGGTGAACGTAGTCCTGGATAGGACTGTTGTTGTTGACAGTGACTGACGTTTCGACCGTGACCTGTGAGGTAGTCATCTTCAGAGTCAAATTGAGTTGTATCACGTCAGTTGATGGTGTTATACTCTGGTAATTGATCTGATTGGTCAATTACGACGTGATGTTATTGGTCCGTACGTACCTTCGTAAGTCCACCCCTTAAAGGGAACCTCCACTTCAACAAAAAGATAACTTTAAATCACAGGAAATAAATGTTACAGTCAAGTCAATCTAAAATATTTTTAAAGAAAGCGTTTGTATCCGAAAGAAATAACTTTTAGATTCGCCTATTTTTGTTTTCAAATTTTGCGGGCGTCGCCATCTTGAATAATTGTGACGTGTAATGGTTGCCCTATTGTTATTAAACAAAAGCTCTTTGTGTCAGAACAACAGAGCAACCATTACACGTCACAATTAGTCAAGATGGCGGCGCCCGCGAAATTTGAAAGTGAAAATAAGCGATTTTAAAATTCACTTTTCCTGATATAAACACTTTTTTTAAGACAAATTTCGAACAAATTTGTTTGTCAACATAATTTTATTCGATTTAAACTTATTCTGTAGTAAGAGTGGAGGTTCCCTTTAATGTAAGCTGGGGCGATATTTTGCATTTCAAACACCCCGCGCTTCGGCGGTAAATCGCATGGCCACGTGGACTTTTAGAGCAAAAAATTAAAAATCAGAGCCCAGTCTTCCTTGAACAAGGTTGTGTGATAATCATGTTGAAATGTTATGAAAAGAAACTCGCTTAAGTTTAAAATAAGTACAAATCATCTCATTTCTTGAACAAGGATAAACCTTACGACTTTCCATTTCCTGCCATGAAATTAATCTTTGAAAATTTTGTTTCAATGAAAAATGAAAGTTCTTGAATACGTGGTAGAATTACAGATATTCTTGGAAGGTCATCCGGTGAGAAGCTTGTTTACAGAAAAACTTTCTCAAATATTCAGCTCGAACTAAACAGCCATTTTACTCAGTTGGGTCTTCTGAAATGGCTGGAAAATTAATTGTAACAATCTTATCGTCGTAATAGCTGCAATACACGTCCTTTTTGCCTCTATGGCTTGTGAAAATCAAAAAAGTTGATGCTCCCGAAAAAATTCACGTTAACCTCTTCCGACATGAGTCACAAGGTCCCAGCACATAAACTATAGAATTTCGTTTTGTCTACAAAAATATAACCAAGCACGGAATCGTTTTGTTCTCTATAATGGAGCTAAGTCCATAAACAATTTTCCTTGAAATGAGCGATTAGCTTTACTGCATTTTTTTTCTCAACAAACTAAACCGCGCTCATGGTTTGCTCCTTTTTGTCGCTGTTTTCCCCTCGAGTTTCACAAAGTTTTACTGAGCAAACAAGAAACCTGGGGAACTGTTTAAAGGTAAAATTCACAAAAGACTATTAAAAGATCAATGACTACACTGAACGTAGGGATGTTTTGTTTTTCAAAAAGAGTCAGAAAAATCTCCCAAACAATTTTTTTCTCTCGTACCCCGCTATTACGGACTCTCGCTATTACGGACCATAAATCTGCCCCACCCCCCGAGGGTGTTCGCAATAACGGGAGTCGACTGTATTCTGGAAAGCGTAATACTGCCAATCAATAAGTTTGATTAGCAAAGCAACAATTTTCACGTGCATCTTATTGTTTTATCAACATTTCTTTGCCATCACTGCACGACGACGACGTGAAAATGCCTAATTTTACGTTTTGTTGAGGACGTAAAAAAAAAAAAAAGACAAATAAGCGACTTGTAATAATCGTGAAGAAGTTTGAAAGAGTGCGAATTCACTTTTTATTAAAAAGCGACGTTTTGACCGCTGTCACCGTCGTGGTTCCTTGAACTTGGGGCATTGGCGCGTGGCGGGAAAAAAGTACTTTCGGTCACCGTAATTGGCTCTTCCGTAGTCGCTGATTAAATTCCCTATTGTTTCTTTTAGGGGAAGGGAATATGAGCCGGGGAATATGACGAGGGAAATATGAGCAAGGAAAATATATATTACATTTTCTGGTTACTGTTATCAGCTATTGTTTTAGCTCTGCACTCCCCTGTTACAATCAAAGCCGCCACCAGCTTTTCAGACAGTGATTTATAATCAGGGGTCATGTAATATATTCTCCTAAAAAGAACAAAGGAAACCGAGCAAAGTGAAAAATAAATGGTTTTAATGAATTCGAACTCTTCCGATCGTTGGATGGTTTTGCGTTGCATCTAGGGAGCTTTAGCAACGTCCACGGCGACGGCAACGATAACGGCAAAAAAGCGATAGGATAAGACAAGCAAAACAATAACTTTGCACGAGCATCACACTTTTTTGTACAAAAACTTCTCTGCCGTCAATACACGACTACGACGTGAAAGTGCCTCATTTTAAGTTTTGTGGAGGACTTGAAGACAAGATAACGACTTTTTTCTTCTTTTCCTGAACTTCGATACAGTCACTTAGAATTCAACCACAAAAAAATTGACCAATATTTTACGAATTGCACGAGATGTAATAAGCGCTATAAAGTTTGAAGCAGCGCGAATTCACTTTTCAGTGACGTTTTCGCCGCCGTCGCCGTCTTGGCGTGCTTAAATCTCCCTAATATTACTAAACAGAAAACACCAGACGAAAGTAATGGGCAACATTTTGGTGGTAGTACTTCCCTACCACCATGGGTAGCCATGCACCTTGGACAACTTGGACAAAAGTCCTGATCAAAAGGCCCATATCCCCTCGTCTCTAGGAACTACGGGGAACCAGTAGGGGGCCCCATCTGGGATGGGTGGAGTACAGTTCTGGTGGGACCCGGGGTCCGGAGTGGATATTTTCTCGGACCTGTCTCCAAGGGCTAAGCCTTACTTTGGGGTAAAGTGCGGACAAGGTTTGCCACAGGTAACCCAGGCTCTGTGATAGTACCGCAGTATACCGTTCCAGTAAGACTACAGTGTGTGTATGGGGTGAAAATACGATCCTAAAATTTCTAGGAAATACTAAATAAAGATCAATGAAACTTACTCTGCAGTTAGTTGGTGTTGTCCTTAATGCTCCAACGAAGTTTCGTGATAATTTGTTCAAATTCACTCTATATACAATAATAATATACAAGGTAGGAGACACGAGATGCCATCTTCGCCGCCATGCTCTCGTTTAACACAACTTTTTCCTCGAAATTCGAACTCCAACAGAAAATAAACATGCCAGGATCGTGGTAATAGGTTAGCAGCAGATATAGGAACCAATGAAGCTTTCCCAGATAGAAAAACGAATCCCGCAGACTTTGACATACTCGAAGGATGTAATCCAAAAGGCTGAAAATATGTTCGACGAAGTAGCCAGGCCAGATCAACGCGCGGCCAAGAAAATGAGCCCTGGGCACTGTGCAAAAAAAATCCATCCCGGGTGTCCTGTGTTGACCTTTCTGGGGACCGATACATAGCTTTACCATTTTGTTAGAGGCTTATTCACGTGCTTTCATTTTTACTATAAAGTTTTTTTATTTCTCTTGTTGACACCTTGTTTCTGCGAGTTGGTCGTAAGTTTGCCGATGTAACCCATTTTCCTGTCGGCATACGGTTTATTTACTTGCATATAAATACAAGTTCTTAGTTTAGTTTCTCCAGGTTTGTTAGCTCGGTCACTGATTTGCTGTCAGAGTACGGGTCACCATGATACAGATAAACAAACAGCATTAAAAGTGTCTCCTAGCCCTAATCTTTTAACAAAATGTTCTATTAGTTTGAGGGGAATCTGTGTGATTTGGTAATTTATCGATGAGCATTACTCTTGACCTGTGGAATGTGAACTGTACTGTAGACCCGGCACTTTGCGTTTATTTATTCTGGACAAAAGATAATGAAGAACTTTTTATCTTAATGACGATAATGGCAAACATGAATAGAGGAAGTGATCATTGTTTCTTTTCTGGATGCAGTAGCGACCACAGATGTCCTTACAGCGAGCCATTGGCCATTTTGGAGTTGTGTAGGGAACAGGGGTGAGTTTCAAATTTAAACTGATCGATAAACTGACACCGCCATATAAAAGGTCATGTTGAGATTGGTTGTTTGACCAAGTTTGGTGCTCTAAAGTTGAACAGGCCGGGGATCAAGTCATGACTCTTGAAACATGGTTAAAGATCCACACAAACGTCTGTAATTTTGTGACAGCGTCCCCTAAAACCATATAAACTCTTTAAAATATTTTTCATTTTTTTTTTCGGTTAAACTGTAAAATTCGTCATTCATCTACTACTTGGAAGGAAGTAATCACTATGTTTCCCCATTTTCAGGAATATCACAGAAATCGCGAAAAAAATTAAGTCGAGTTTATATGGTTTTGGGGGAAAATCATATAAACCACTTGTCGAAACTCGAACTGTACATTTTGCAAGACCGAAAGCGCCGTCTCGTCGTGAGAGAATCTTCACAAACTCGGCGGCTATTACTCGTATTGGCAATTGTATCATATATTCGTTTGCCCATTGAGATACCACGTGACATTGCTTTTATCCCATCAATCCTAAAGTGCGTGCAAAGAAGGCGGGTATCGTGAATAAGGTCTATTGTGCCATTAAAAAAAAAAACAGCAAAATGGTAAGGCTCCAAACTGAATTAGGTATAAACACTCAAGGCAATTAGACCTTTTAGTTTTTAGGGAGAGTAAATATTTCTTAGCACAAAGGGAAAAAAGAGAAGAAAAAAAATAATACTTTACTATAATACTATAATACTATGCAGAACTGAAACAGAAAACCGTGGACTCTTATTTCGACAAAACGTTTTGTGTCTCTACAAACATATATGACGTTAAGCCGGCCGGGAGGTACAAGTGCATAGCAAGGGACTTTTAGAATTCAACTACGCAATTGTCTTGCGTCAGTAGCCAAAACAAAGAGTCCAGTGATCTCTGTTTTGTAGAAAGCGACACTAAGCATGTGGTTAATGAACTTTTCCGATCGATGCATGGTTTAGCACTGCAGTTCTACGCAGCTATTAGTGAACTTACACAACAGGAGGGGAGAGGACAGAAGACAGCAAACCTTGTGTGACAAGCGTGACAATAATTTTGTTTGAACAAAAGTTCCGCCAAACTTCACTTTCCTGAAACAGATTTATTTGTTAAAGACCGGAAAACATATCGTTAAGTGAAGATTGCGACAAAACACGCAAGCAATAGCCCTGTCACGTTTGTCACACACGAGCGTTTTGTCGTCCTCTTCTTTCTGTCGTCCTGTTGCGTAAACTCAATATTGTTAAATAGAAAACACCACAGGGGAAAACGTATTAGCGATTAGCGCTAACCCGGTGTTAAAGTTTAATCCTCTGGTTTCTTTCTTTCTTTTTTAAAAGCATCTTCTCGGATGTTTTTCTCTATTCTATCTGTTTGTCACCTACTGCCTAAGCAGCTGACCACCCATTGCCACGATTACCTATTTACTCGAATAAGCACCGCGGCGCTTATTTAATTTTTCGTGTCTCCGATGCGGCGCTTATTCGAGGGCGGCGCTTATTTAAAAGGTTCATACCACAAAGACAAAACATTTTGATTGTACAATTTAATTTACTTCCTGAGTATTTTTTCATGGCTTTTTTCGCGCAAGAACTGAAGAACGCGAAGATTTTGAAGAGAGAACTGAATGAAAGAGCGTCGAGATATACTCACTTTGAACTGAAAAACATCACTATTGATGAAAATAAATTCACATTGCTGGCTTAGAACCGCATTGCAGCGATTACACTGTATTTTTATCATCTTGTAGAAATACTCGAATAAGCCCTACACCGGAGCTGCGGCGCTTATTAACTTTTCATCTCCATGTGCGGCGCTTAATCGAGGGCGGCGCTTATTCGAGTGTATACGGTAGCTATGCTATTTGGCAATTAACTGATTAAAGATTAATGATAAAAGTTCATCCAATTATCAAGCTGTGGGCAAAAAGAATTAAGAAATTATGGATATATGAAAATCATATATATGTGACCTGCGGAGTGAAGAATTATTTGAAGGAAGATCTTCGCAGTTGTATACGCAACTTATGCAGTTACGAAAAGAAAGCCTGAAAAAAATAGTCCAAAGATAGGTGTAATTTTCATAGCTTATTTTACGACTAGTCGTCTGCACATTTTATGCACTTGCAACTTGTTCCATAGTCACCTGAAGAACATCAGGAATCTGTAGTAAATTTTTATTTCCATTGTTATGACAGAGGCACTTGAGACGTGCCTACTGGCAATTTAATATAGTTTTTACGCTTTTATTATTTACATAGTTGCAGTTTTATTTCTATTGTCAGATTGTTTAAAGTTAGTGTTTAGAAAGGCCTCCATTTTAATACTGGAGTCAAATTCCCTGTTCAGTTACTAGCTTGAATCAGTTTTTAAAATATATAGTAGTTTTACATTTGCTCGTCTTTTTTATATGCCTAGGTTTGCTCTTTCATAATCGAGGATTATTCGCGTACCTTGTTTTTACCATCAGAGCTTTAGATTTTAAGACGAGGACGAGAACAAGATTTTTCCAATACTAACTAGTGCGCGCGCGCGAACCGGGAAAATTGGATAGTCATCGTCATTCTACGACGAGTTTTAGCGAGAATGTCATTTATTATCGAGCGATCATCGGGAGAGGGCTTCACCTCCTTCAACGGAAATAAGCGTTCTAACTTTTGTGGTGAAAAAGAGTACAGTGAAGCTTTCCGGGGTGTCTATTTTTCGAGAATAGGCAAGAAGAATTAAAATGAAATGTCAACTTTAATTAAGTGTCGATTTGTTCAGCTAATTGGGGACAATAATAAGTTAAATCTTTTCGTAGTTCAAAGATAAATTTTCGACTGGACGTATGCACAGCTTGTGCACTTGCAACCTTCAGTTTAATAGTCACTTCAAGAACATCAGGAATCAGTAGTAAATTTTTATTTTCACTGTTATATCGTATGTGACAGAGGCACTTTAGACGTGGCTATTAGCAGTTTAATTTAGTTTTTTACGCTTTTATTATTTACATAGTTGTAGTTTTTATCGTATTGGTAGATTGTTTAAAGTTACTACCTAGAAAGGCCTCCATTCTAATACTGGAGACAGATTCCCCTATGTATTCAGTTACCAGGTTCAATCAGTTTTTAAAATATGTTGTAGTTTTACATTTACTCGTCTTTTTGATATGCATAGGATTGCTTTTTCATAGCCGAGGGCTTATTCGCGTTCCCGACGGTATTTTTACCATCAAGTTTTCTGATTTCTCTTGTCGACACCTTTTATCTGAAAGTTTGTCGTAACTTTGGACCTAACTGTGACCTCTTTTTTCTGTCACACAGTTTATTTGTTTGCTTACGTATAAATACATTAAGAACTTAATTCATTGTTTCCAGTTTAGTTAGCTCGGCTAGTTAGCTTTGCTATTTACCTATAGAGCTTTGCTACCCAGAAGGTCTCGACCTTTGGTAATGTTTTACTGTATGGCCAACTCAGTCACCCCTCCCTTCACAACTTAGATCTTCGTGAAATTATGGATGTATGAAAATCATATATGTGAACTGCGGAGTGAAGAATTATTTGAAGGAAGATCATCGCACTTGTATACGCAACTTATGCAGTTGCAAAAAGAAGGCCTGAAAAAAAATATATATATATATATATTTAAATAATTCTTCACTCCGTAATTCACATATATATGATTTTCATGTATTTATAATTTCATCATTATCCTTTCACGGGTTTATCACGAACCAATTCAACGACCTGCTCCCAGTTGGCTTGTTAGCTTAATTGGTAGAGCGCTGCACCGGTATCGCAGAGGTCAAGGATTCGAATCCCGTACAAGCCTGAATTTTTTTCAGGCTTTCTTTTCGCCTTTTCTTTTTTGCCCATATTTGGGTGTAAGTAATACCCCATATTTGGACAGTGACGTCAAGGTCTTGCATTTACTCCTTGTGGTTCGAGGCCGAGTGATCCAGTGTGTGACTGTTGGTTGTGGACTGCATGTGGATTGCGTTTGTTGAGTTGTTGCTGAGGACCTAATAGGTGAGCAAGTTTACCATTTCTTCTTTTAAGGGCTATTAGTGCCCTGTTTTTCAGCCAGTCAAAAAGAAATACGGTTCAACGCCCAAATTTTTGTCTGAACCAGCGTGTTTTTTGCAGCTTGATTTACTTTGAGCCAGCCCTCAACTCCCGTGAGGAATGCAACAAATTTGTGGACCTTTTGTTTAGAGTCTATCTTTTATGCCTTTTGGATGACTCTGCTCCTGTGACACCCGCTCATTAGCTCGTTGTACATACTGCGCCCCATTTGTACGTTTTCACACATTTTACTTACACCAATTTTTTCACACATCTAACTCCACGCCCAATTTGTTAACGCCTTGTTTGCTAGGTATCTGCGACCACCAAGAAGATACATTCTGTCTCACTAAGAAATCATGCGCTTTCCACGCGTGATGTAAATTCTGACAAAATTATAAATTAACGTAACCGGACCCTAAGTGTTAAAGTTTCCGATAAGTTTAATTTGCTCTGTAAGGTATACGAAAGTGCTGAAAATTCAGTAAACGATCGGTTATTAACGTGGTAAAATGAATATTCAATCGACCCCGATAACTCGAACCCCCTTCCAACTCCAACAGTTTTTTCGTTTCCCTGTACGTGTTTCGTTCGGTTCTACTGTACGTTCGTTTTGGTCCTTTATGTGAGCTTTTCGTGTTTTTGTTCAGGAAACTGTATTGGGTTTTATGTGACACTCATATAGTTTAATTCCCCCGTAGTTTTCTATTTTTATGGATTACGGCTTTTTGCGAGTTATCATATTTTAATTTCTGGAAGTATACATCACTTTTGCTAGCTTCATTCGATGAAACTGAAACAAAGAAAGGGAAACTCCCTTAGGTTCATCTTTCTGTTTCCAAAAGGGTTGATTGTGGACTCCGTTAATAGGTTAGTTTTGTAGAAGTCCAGTTTATTTTGTGAAGGAAAATTCTCTCAGTGACATTTAAGTACGAAGTGTTAAACTTGTGTTAAATGTGATTTCCTCGTAGACCTTTTTCGTCGTGTTAAATCAAGCGGACTATCAAGATCTCCAGTACATCACTGAGATTACTCGCGAATTTATTACTGCCATTGAGGTAGGGATTTATTGGAGGCTCTGAATGGGGGTACATCGATAACACTAAACACTTAATTTTTTTGGCTCTGTAACATAAAACAGTTTAATTTTAAGCATTTTAACACTAAAAGTAAAAAATTCTCTGTAACTGTAAATTTTATCCAGAAGGAAACAAAAAAAGGCTCCAAAAAGAGCAATGTTATTTTCAGTATATCAAGAAGTTTTCGGCCACTTTCCGACGATTCCCGATCATTTCGGAAGATTTCCCAAGTTTTCCAAGGAGAAATTCGAAAATTTTCAACTACCATGTGGCACGAAATTTTTGCGGGTTCTAATTTTTACGAGTTTTGCGATTTTTCAAGCGATCCGCAAAAACAAGTTCCCGCAAATAAAAAATACTGCAAACATTTTTTCCGCAAAAATTTTCGCCACAGTAAATATTCTCTGTAACTTAAATTCGCTACACAAACAAAACGGTATGCAATGAAATACTGGTTACAATACAACAATACATACAATAAATACCCTTTATTGAACGTGGTTAATGTTCTTAGCTAATTAGCTACTTTACAGACATGCCACGAAGAAGGTTTTACATTGGGTACGCACACCGTAGCATTGTTTGAAAATATGTATTTCTATTGCACGTACTCAATAAAAACGAAAATATTATCAATGCTGGGTACTGGGTACTTTCTGAAAATTAAAAAAATTAATTTCCAGCTAGAAAAATAAATCTGTCCTTATCGCAAAAATTAGTTCCCGCAAAACACAAAAAACCGCCAATCCGCAAAAATAAACTCCCGCAAAAATTTCGTGCCGCACGGTGTATTTCTGGGGGAGGAGAATTCACTCGACGCCTCTATCGCCGCCATGATCTTTTGACTTGGTAAAGAATCGTGGGCTCCTGGCACGAGATTGGTACCCAGTTTACCCCAGGCTTCCCAGTAGAATACTGTTGCGCATGGGTGGAAAAAAGAGACTGCAGCTACAGCCTCTTAAAGCGCAGGATCAAAGTTCATGGGTGATTTGAGCATAGCTAAAAGACTATGGGGTTTCCACGAAAAACCCTCCAACACTTGAGAGTATTTTCTCCGGGAAAAGGAAACATTAAAAAATTGGCCAAATTAACAGCAAACACTAAAAATTACTGACAAATAGCACTAAACACTAAACCCCATTCAGACACTCCAATAGCCTTATCGAATTTTAGCGGTAGGATCCTGTACGGTGATCATTACTGCAACTGTAAGGTTAAGGTAAAGACGCATATTAGCCAAAGGCCTGGGCCGGAGCTTATCCCGGTTTCTTTATCGAACGTTAGCATGGAGCATGCCTAGGAGTATTGCTACTCCCTCCTGGACGGGACGCTGGTCTATCGCGGGGTTACCGCCCCCCGGTACCCATTTATACACCTGGTCCCAGTTGTTCAAACGTTGGATGGCGCTCTCCACTGGATAAAATTCGATCCAGTGAATAACGCAATTGGTTTCCCTAATACTTATCCGCTGGATAGTGATTTATCTGGTGGAAAGCGCTATCCAACGTTTGAACAACCGGCGCCAGGGTGAAGAGAGACAAAGTGGAGAAAAGTTCCTCGTCTACGGAAACAACGCGACGGGCGAGGCTTGAACCCATGACCTCCAGATCCGGAGTCGCTCAGCCACACACGCCTCCGCTATAGTTTTAGTGTTTTCAATTCGCCATTTGCACACCTCCCATAATACACGTCGTTTGCACCTCTTGCCCCCCCCCCTCCAACAACAAAAGAAAACATTTGCATAAGCATTGTTTCAATGTCTCTGGGGACGACTGTTCAGTAATACTTAAGAGAAATTAAAAACAAAGTTTATGCAAAACTTTGGGGGTAAACAAGGTATATCATGGGACATTAGCAAATGGTAAATATAAGCTAAATAAACAAACATAAATAGATATATAATTTATGTGCATATCATGTAAAGCAATGGTACGCCCGGTTTTTAGTGAGAATATTTTTTGTCACCTAAAAGAATAAAAATGTTTATTGAACGGCGGTCTTTGACGTAGGGTGAGGTTACGTCACCATACCGAGAAAGTGAAAATTTGCATCAACGGTAGAATGATTAAGCACATCATGTTTATACTTTTTGTAGAAGAGCTGAAATCAAAAGTGTGACAGAGAGCAGAAAGAAGTTTTGCTGCCAACCACAAAAAGAATTAAAAAGAATTAGTTTGTATCTGCATATTTTCATTAAAATGGCGGAGAAAGGACAAGAAGAGGCAAACAGTAATCATAGCAGGGCCAGCAAAATTCCCAAAGAATTTAGAAAGACTAGAGAGCAAGGAAAGGCGTATGGTAATATTGACAACACCTCTGTTAACAAAAAAGATTTCCAAAAAGCCGTAGACTACCTTGACATACAACTCAAAATTGCCAGAGACGTAGGGGACAAGGCAGCCGAGGGTAGAGTGTACTTTTATCTTGGAAACACATATTACATTCATGGAGATCTTCAGAAAGCCATAGACTACTATGAACTATACCTCGAAATTAACAGAGAGGTGAGAGACAGGAAAGAAGAAGGAAAAGTCTTCCATTTTCTTGGTATTGCCTATCAAAATCTTGGAGATTTTCGGAAAGCCCTAGAGTACCATGAACGAGAACTCAAAATTTCCAAAGAAGAGGGAAACAGGGCAGGGGAAGAAATAGCGTACTGTAATCTTGGTAACGCCCATCACGGGCTTGGGGAATTCCAGAAAGCGAAAGGCTACTACGAAAAAGAGTGCAAAATTGCCACAGAATTGGAAGACAGGACAGGAGAAGGAAAAGCGTACGGTAATCTTGGCAACGCCTATTACAGTCTTGGAAATTTCCATAAAGCTATAGAGTGCAATAAACGTGACCTCAAAATTGCCAGAGAAGTAGGAGACAGGGCAGGAGAGGGAAGAGCGTACTGCAATCTTGGCAACGCCTATCATGGCCTTGGAGAGTTCCAGAAAGCCATAGACTACCATGAACATTATCTCAAAATTGCAACAGAAGTAGGAGACAGGGCAGGAGAAGGAAAAGCGTACTGTAATCTTGGTAACGCCTATCGCATGTTTGGAGATTTCCAGAAAGCCAAAGAATACAGTGAGCGAGACCTCAAAATTGCCAGAGAAGTGGGAGATAAGGCAGGAGAAGGACAAGCGTACGGAAATCTTGGCGACGCCTATCGCAGGCTTGGAGATTTCCAGAAAGCCATAGACTACCATAAACGGGAACTCAACATTGCCATCGAAGTGGGAAATAGAGCAAAAAAAGGAAGAGCGTACGGTAATCTTGGCAACGCCTATCACAGTCTTGGAGATTTTCAGAAAGCCATAGAGTACCATGAACGAGACCTCAAAATTGCCAAAGAAGTGGGAGACAGGGCAGGGGAAGGAGGTGCCTACTGTAATCTTGGTAGCGCCTATCGCAGACACGGAGATTTTCTGAAAGCCAGAGACTGCCATGAACGACACCTCGAAATTTCGAAAGAAGTGGGAGACAGGGCTGGAGAAGGAATAGCGTACGGTAATCTTGGCATCGCCTATTACAGTCTTGGAGATTCCCAGAAAGCCATAGAGTATTCTGAACGAGACTTGAAACTTGCCAGAGAAGTAGGAGACAGGGCCGGAGAGGGAGTAACGTACGGTCGTCTTGGCAAATTCTATGAAGGTCTTGAAGATTTTGAGAAAGCCATTTACTGTTACAAGAACAGTGTTAAAGCGTTCGACCATATCAGAAGTAAGCTCATATTTAAGGACAAGTGGAAGATAAGCCTACGCAATACGTATGTTGATGTTAAGTCGGAGCTGTGGCGGATACTGCTTAAGCAAGGCAGAGTCGTGGAAGCGCTTTTAACGGCTGATCAAGGACGTGCAGAAGCTTTAAATGATCTTCTAGAAGTCAAGTATGGATTTAAAGGGTTGCCTCCCGATTTGTATGGAAATACTTCTGATATTCTAAGTTTCCTACCATTAAATACAGTTTTCATTGGGTTCAACAAAGATGGAATAGTTTCCTGGGTGAACGAGAAAGGAAAAGAAATTAAATCCAGGAGAGGTCTGATCGATGTCCCTGTTACGACCTATTTTCAGTCGCTATTAGAGACCACACATGACGAAATAGGTGTGAGAGCTGTTAATTGTGAAGATCGTTCATTACGAAACCCAAAAGACGAAAAGTTAGCGAAAGAAAGGTCCAGTAAGACAGAGTCTCATTCCTCCAATTTTGAGTCGAATTCATTGCAAGCACTGTACAATGTTGTTATAGACCCTATTAGAGACTTGCTCCATGGCGATGAGGTTGTGGTCGTTCCACAAGGACCTCTTTGTTTGGCGGCTTATGCTGCTTTCATGGACTCGAATTCAAAGTACCTATGTGAAACTTTCAGAATTCGTCTGCTTCCTTCAGTTTCTAGTCTTCGATTAATCCAAAATTGTCCAGCAGATTGGCACAGCAAGACTGACGCTCTTCTCGTCGGCGATCCATGGGTACAGGAGGTAGTTTATGAAGGAATGACTCTAGAGCAGTTAGAGTGGGCCGAAAAGGAAGTGCAGATGATTGGGGAAATACTTCAAACTGTTCCTCTGGTTGGAAAGCAGGCAACAAAAGATGAAGTTTTGAGACGTATCTCCTCGGTTGCTATGGTGCACATTGCTGCCCACGGTAAAATGGAAACAGGGGAAATTGCCTTGGCCCCAAACACAACACGTTCATCCCAGATTCCAGTCAAAGAAGACTATCTCTTAACTATGAAAGATGTTTTAAAGGCGCAGATTAGGGCAAGACTTGTTGTACTCAGTTGCTGTCACAGTGCGCGGGGAGAAGTCAAACCTGAGGGTGTGGTCGGCATCGCACGGGCATTTTTGGGTGCTGGTGCTCGCTCTGTTCTGGTGTCCCTGTGGGCGATCGACGACGAAGCTACTATGGAGTTCATGAAAATTTTCTACCAACACCTAGTTCATGGTCGAAGTGCCAGTGAGGCCCTGAATAAAGCCATGAAATCCATGAGAGAATCTGATCGCTTTAGTGCAGTGAAGTACTGGGCGCCGTTTGTTCTCATTGGTGATGATGTGACACTTGAGTTTGAAGGCATCGATTAAATAGCAAGGTATTTTGGGATATATTTAAACCTGGGATCATCCCTGCATTTGCAAAGGTTATTTTTACATACAATTATTTTTGTCGCTTTATAGGGCAACGAACCCAAGCGTTGCTACTTAACGTCAATATGCCTTTCACATGTCAATTTAACAGCAACAAAAGAGTCTGACTTTGGTAGTTTGTTTGGCAGTTAAACATTACAAAATTCGTTCCACGTCTCATGATTTCTTTACATTTGGAGTTCGTTCCATTGAAACTTACATTCGAACCTGACGAAGCTAAGACCCAATTCCAAAATGCGAAGATCTAATATCTGGTCGCTTAGGGAGGTCTCCAGATATGGTAAATCCTCCATTAATTAATCCTTCCTGGGTTTTATTCATTTCATGAACGTTTGAGAGTGGCTTATTTTATTAAACGAAAATTGTTGTATTATTTCTTAATTTCATAAAGAACAAGAACACTAAGTGGAAAAGCTCGTGATTAAACCAGGAGGGGAGCATGCCCTTCCCCTAGATCCTCCATTGTAAACCGTACCGGATGATCAGTCCACATGAAGTGTTACGGTCGTGATAAATTAATACATCGATCAGGCGTCTGTTGTATAACAAAGGGAGAAGAGGCTGGAATGAGAGAGAGGAGGGTGTAATAACTTTCTTTCCCTGAAAATGGGTGCTTATTAGAGCGGGGTTTAATAGAGGATTTACGGTATGCAAGTTTCTTTAAATCTACAATAAGTCTAATCGTAGGTTAAAGTTACCAGTTTAAATGTGACTCGATGCTCTAACAGATTTAAGGGCGTGTTCGATTCAACGCATTCCGTGTCCCAAATAAGAATAAATTGCAGAAACTCACTAGAAATCCGACTTTTTTTGGCTTTCTTTACATGTATTGCAATATCTACAAAAAAAGACTGCTTGAAATAAAGTATTCTGATCTATATATACTTTAAATGGTTAAAAAATTACGGTATAGAAGAGGTTTGTAACTTTTGCGTATTACGATCAGTCGAGCGTACTCTTAGAAGTCAGTAGTTGTGAAAATGTTATGCCTAGCTCGCCAGCTGAAATCACTATGCTTTTCTTTTCCTAATTAACGTTACTTTTTGTCGTATTTGTTGTTGTTGTTGTTGTATAGGTATGATGAAGAATGCAGTTGAACTTGATGTTGAAGTTGAAGTCAGTTTCTAATTTGTCACAATTACGAGGCGGAGCGTTCCTCGCAAGAACAGGAACACTTTAACCCGAAGAGAAAATTATATGCTTTTAATGAATAAGTTAAAGCTTTTCGTAGTCTGAAAATTACAGTGTACCATTCGTAGCTTATTTTACGACCAGTCGTGTGCACTTGAAACTTGTTTTATAGTCTCCTGAAGAATATCAGGAATCAGTAGTCAACTTCGGCTATTCTCATTGTTATATAAGATAAAATATGTGATAGTGAGATGCACTTTAGACGTATCTATTGGCAATTTAATATAGTTCTTTAAAGGTCAAATGAACCAAAAATTCGACATTTTTTATTTTAGTTCAATTCTAGTGAAATATGTTTAATATGAACCGAATAAATATACTATGAAGTTTCAGTTCAATTGAAGCAAGCATCTTCGAGATATTCGCGATTAAAAATTGTTATTTTTTGGCCCTTATCTTCGTAGAGCGGTCGGAAAAATTGTCGGTAAAAACAGCTTGTGACGTCAATGTTGGTCAGGTGAAAAAAGCGGGAAATTAAAAACAGTGTTTTCGAGTCCACTTGGCGCACAAATTGTGGTGGTTTGTGCGGCCATAAACCTAGAAAAAACAAGCAATTTGTCGTCAAAAGTTGCAAGCTGTGGTTATTACCTTATTATTTAATTTTCTCGAAGAATACATCATAGTAAAACGGACTTTAACGACGGCATTAATTTCCTTGCGCTGTACTGGAAATGTGCGTGCGTAGGTCCGATTTTTTTCAAGATGTATTTACAAAATGTGTTCATATAAGGAAGTTTCTGGATATATAAGGTCCGGAGCTCCACTGTGGACACAAAAACAAAATATCTTTGTAAAGTGATTTGCCCAAAGAAATTCACGCTTGCCCGCAATGTGTTTGAAGTCATTGAACTTTGTCGCACTCGAGCTGATATTTTAAAACCCACTCTCGATCGGATACTTTTGCTTCGCAGAACACTAAAATATAAACAAAATCCTCAATGTAGAAGTTTTGGCGTTGATATGTGGAAACAAAAAGAGTTAATCTTTATCTAGCAAAATCTTCCCCAAAATCGGTTTCAAAGCAACTACAGTTTTTTAAACTTGATCGTTTCGCGCAGATAAAGTTTGCTTTGTGTTGTCACGTTGAACATGCATAACACTTCTCTAAAACCAAGTAAGATTTCCTTCAAACAAAGTTGACTTCTCTCCAGTTATGTATATGATTTAATTGCCGACTGAGGTCACTTTAAGGACCATAGACGCCGCTTTAAGCTCGCAAAGAGAGGCGACAAGCAAAGAACAATTCCATCATGCATAAAATTCAGCTTAAGTGAACTAAAAAAAGCTTCAATAAGGTTGCAAAACAACAAATTTCCACTCAAAAAACATGAGGCTTAAGGCTCTTATACCTGCTGACAATGAAGAAGTGAATTTTCTGTGCGAAATAACCTTCCTAAAGATCTTATTTCAAAAGATCAGTTGCAAGCTTCGCACCCAACCCATGATTGAGGCCTTCCAAGGGGGGTAGCTGTGTCGCAATGTCGCTTGCTTTAGGAGACCGTTGTCGCCTAATCTACAGCTGCAAATGTCGCTGTCGTTTTTTGAAGTGTCCGTAACTGTACCAGTCATTTTTGTTTTGCGAGAAACTGTTTCGCAACAGGGCTATAACAGGATTTTCATGGTGGTCAGTTGGCAAAACTTTGTGAGCGGCGAAGGATGAACGCTTCTTCTTCTTCTTTAAGGGTAGGCTCCCGCGGGAAAATTTGGAAAATCTGAACCCTCAGAAATGCAATTTCCTGTATTCTGAGTCACTTTTACTGATAAAATGCACAACTTTCCAATGTCACCGTCGTTTTTCACTGTTTAGTATGTCGCTGTCGCATTTTAGCAGCGTAGGCATGTCACTTCTCGCTTTTTAAAAATTCCCATGTCGCCAGTTTTCAGGGCCGTGTCGCATGTCGCTTTTACCCCTTGGAAGGCCTCATGATTCACCATTTAGCTATTTTTAAAAACTGGTCCATGCGAGGGTCTTCATTCAAGCAAATTAAACTCAGCAAATTGAATCATTAGAAAGTACAGAAAACTGCACATAAGGGTTTGTGTTGCTCGCTTCAGTCAAACCCAGCTCCAGCAATTGTTTACGGGCAAAGAGTCAATTGTTTTGAAGCCACTGCCGGCAGTTGACGCTCTCAGCTACTTCATAGCGAGTGAAAAGGAAAATTTGCGTACAGAAAGAAAACAAAACTACGTAATTAAAAATGAAAAACAAAACAAAAATACTGACTATTATTACTTGAGCAACGGAAAAGTGATCGAAGTAGTCTGTTCTTCTCGAACAAGCTTACTAGCCTTCTATAGTTCCGAGGAAGTTTTAAGCGCTCAAGTTTGTTCACTCGCAAGCCTTAGCATTACGGTTCTTTGACATAAGATAAGGATAAAGCTGGTTCTGCAAAGGTAAATGAATCTGGGCATGTAAAAAACTAACCGTAACAACTAATAACAGAATACAAGCGGGTTTTAATTCAACCCGTCGAAAGAAGGCGAAGCACTGGACACAAAATCAATTCACAAATCGAATGCACAATTATCAGAAAAATACAAACCTGTTTGGAAATGTTCAAAACGTTTTATTCCTCTTCAGACTGACGGAATGATCTGATTTTACTCTAACATTGGTTGTTCTGAATCCAAAGTAATTTTCAAGTGACGAAAAAACAACAACAACAACAACAACAAAAAGCCTTTACAAGGAGCAAACGTTCGCACCTCGTGTATTTCATTCAGTCTCAGTCAGAACTATCACAGAACGAGACAAACAAACGCAGGCGATAAGGAATGCGCAGAAACTTGCGCAGAACGTTTTTCCGGCCTGAAAGACCAACATTGACGTCATAGTCTCCAGTCTATCACGCGGCCATTTCAGAAACGTTTTCGTGAAGTCTTCGGAAATGCTCGGATTTTGATCTTTTATCTTCCTTTAAAGGTCAAATGAACCAAAAAATCGACATTTTTTATTTTAGCTCAGTTCTAGTGTAATATGTTTAATATGAACCGAATAAACATACTATGAAGTTTCAGCTCAATTGAAGCAAGCATCTCCGAGATATTCGCAATTAAAAATTGTTATTTTTTGGCCCTTATCTTCGTAGAGTGGTCGGAAAAATTGTCGGTAAAAACAGCTTGTGACGTCAATGTTGGTCAGGTGAAAATAAGCGGGAAATTCAAAACAGTGTTTTTCGAGTCCACTTGGCGCAGAATTTGTGGTGGTTTGTGCGGCCATAAACCTAGAAAAAACAAGCAATTTGTCTTCAAAAGTTGCAAGCTGTAGTTATAACCTTATTACTTATTTTCTCGAAGAATACATCATAGTAAAACGGACTTTAACGACGGCATTAATTTCCTTGCGCTGTACTGGAAATGTGCGTGCGTAGGTCCAATTTTTTTCAAGATGTATTCACAAAATGTGTTCATATAAAGACGTTTCTGGATATATAAGGTCCAGAGCTCCACTGTGGACACGAAAACAAAATATCTTTGTATAGTGATTTGCCCAAAGAAATTCACGCTTGCCTACAATGTGTTTGAAGTCATTGAACTTTGTCGCACTCGAGCTGATATTTTAAAACCCACGCTCGATCGACACTTGTGCTTCTCAGAACACTAAAATATAAACAAAATCCTCAATGTAGAAGTTTTGGCGTTGATATGTGGGCAGAAAAAGAGTTAATCTTTATCTACTAAAATCTTCCCCAAAATCTGTTTCAAAGCAAGTACAGTTTTTCAAACTTAATCGTTTCGCGCAGATAAAGTTTGCTTTGTGTTGTCAAGTTGAACATGCATAACACTTCTCAAAAACCGAGTAAGATTTCCTTCAAACAAATAAAGTTGAAGTTACATTATTGCAAAAACTTCTCTCCAGTTATGTATATGATTTAATTACCGACTGAGGTCACTTTAAGGACTATAGACGCCACTTCAAGTTCGCAAAGAGAGGCGACAAGCAAAGAACAATTCCATCATGCATAAAATTCAGCTTAAGTGAACTAAACAAAGCTTCAATGAGGTTGCAAAACAACAAATTTCCACTCAAAAAACATAAGGCTTAAGGCTCTTATCCCTGCTGACAATGAAGAAGTGAATTTTCTGTGCGAAATAAACTACCTAAAGATCTTAAAAGCAAAAGATCGGTTGCAAGCTTCGCACCCAAGCCATAATTCACCATTTAGCTGTTTCATTCAAGTAAATTAAACGCAGCAAACTGAATCATTAGAAGGTACAGAAAACTGCACATAAGGGTTTGTTTTGCTCGCTTCAGTCAAATCCAGCTCCAGCCTGAATTGTTTACGGGCAAAGAGTCAATTGTTTTGAAGTCACTGCCGGCAGTTGTCGCTCTCAGCTAATTCACACCGAGTGAAAAGGAAAATCTGCGTACAGAAAGAAAACAAAACTACGTAATTAAAAATGAAAAAAAAAAAAGAAATACTCTGACTATTATTACTTGAGCAACAGAAAAGTGATCGAAGTAGTCTGGTCTTCTCGAATAAGCTTGCTAGCCTTCTATAGTTCCAAGGAAGTTTTAAGCGCTCAAGTTTGTTCACTCGCAAGCGTTAGCATTACAGTTCTTTGACATAAGACAAGGATAAAGCTGGTTCTGCAAAGGTAAATGAATCATGTAAAAAAACTAACCGTAACTACTAATAACAGAATACAAGCGGGTTTTAATTCAGCCCGGCGAAAGAAGGCGAAGCACTGGACACAAAATCAATCTACAAATCGAATGCACAATGATCAGAAAAATACAAACCTCTTTTGAAATGTTCAAAACGTTTTATTCTTCCCCAGACTGACGGAATGATCTGTTTTTACTCTAACATTGGTTGTTCTGAATCCAAAGCAATTTTCAAGTGACGAAAAAACAACAACAACAACAAAAACCAAAAAAAAAAGCCTTTACAAGGAGCAAACGTTCGCACCTCGTGTATTTCATTCAGTCTCAGTCAGAACTCTCACAGAACGAGACAAACAAACGCAGGCGATAAGGGATGCGCAGAAGCTTGTGCAGAACATTTTCTCGTCCTGAAAGACCAACATTGACGTCACGTAGTGTCCAGTCTATCACGCGGCCATTTCAGAAACGTTTTCGTGAAGTCTTCGGAAATGCTCGGATTTTGATCTTTTATCTTTCTATAAAGGCTTGGGAAGAAAAATCTTTACCCAAGTCTCACTTAGGATGGTTCTTTTTAGTGTTTGATGAAGGTAAAGCGGCAAAAGAAAATATTTCAATTTTTTGGTTCATTTGACCTTTAAAGGCTTGGGAAGAAAAATCTTTACCCAAACCTCACTTAGGATGGTTCTTTTTAGTGTTTGGTGAAGGTAAAGCGATAAAAGAAAATATTTCAATTTTTTGGTTCATTTGACCTTTAAGGTTTTATTATTCACACAGTTGTAGTTTTTAATTCTTTTGGCAGGTCGGTTTAAGTTTATTAGTGTCTAGAAAGGTCTCAATTCTAAAACTGAAGTCAAATTCCCTGGTCAGTTACTAAGTTAAACCACTATGTTTTAGTTTCACATTTACTCTTCTTTTTGATATGCGTACGATTGCTATTTCATAGTTCAGGCTTATTCGCGTTTCCGCCGTTGTTTTTACCACCAAGTTTTCCGACTTCTCTTTTCGTGGCCCTTTAATCTCGGTAAGTTTGTCGTAACTTTGGCCTTACCGATAACCCCTTTTTCTGTCACACATTTTTTGTTTTGTTTTGCTTGCACATGAATACAGGTACTTTTAAATTTAGTTTCGCCAGTTAAGTTAGCTCGGTTAGTCAATTGGCTAGTTAGCTTTACTATTTACCTGTGGAGCCCAGGTCCCCAGATGGTCTGATCTGGTGACCTATCCCTTTAAAATGTGACTTCAAACTTGCAGATTTATAACTAGAGAGCTCCGAGGCTTATTTGCTGAAGTTAGGAAAAATCTGTCTTAAGATTACGATATCTCTCACGTTTTTATACATAAAAAAAAATAAATATTTTTTTTCTTAAACTTCCAATATTCTTTATCAAGGATGCAAAAGTTGTTAAATAGAAATTAGTTAAATCGTTCGTACTGTAAAACGCGATTAAAAAAAACATAACCATCAGTTCATTGTTAACGTAATCCTTACTAATAAAAAGAGAGATACAGGCTATGATTTGACGTGTATAGAACAGCATGTTCCCCTTGGACGTACTGGAAACATTTTGTACGTGGGGAGGTATAACTCCAAATTTATTAACC
Organism: Porites australiensis; assembly: GCA_022179025.1. Lineage (NCBI taxonomy): Eukaryota > Metazoa > Cnidaria > Anthozoa > Scleractinia > Poritidae > Porites > Porites australiensis. The sequence goes on from BOPM01000770.1 coordinate 57,278, forward strand.
TTTTTAAACACCATTTTTGATAGAACAGGTATCTCTTTTACATAACAACTTGACGGATCTTTCCATCCCTTTTAAGTAAAGGTTATTTACCTGGAACAAGGGGGTATGTGATATATTCACGTGGCACCCTCGGGGCGACTCCATGTGGATAAACAACCCCCGATGGACAGGTAAATAACTCGCTTATTTTTCAGTAGACCTTTTTGGCTTGTATGTTTTGTTTTCCCAATAGAGGTTCCAGGGGAACTTGACCCTTTCTCTTTTCATAAATTATGCGTACATATGCACGTGAACAAAACGAAATTTGAAAGAAACAGTTCTCTAGAGTATTATCACGTGACCGGTATTGGTAAAACAAAACGTACAAGCTAAAGAGGTCTATTGTAGGGTTTCTTAGCATGCGTACAGACCCCCCTCCCCTAAAGAAAAAATGATTTTTCCTGAGGGGAGGTCGGGCCTGTACACAGGCTAAAAGCTTTTAATTTTCAATTCTCTAGAGATGCTTATTCCCGAGAGGCTCAAATTGTTTGAGTTTGAATTCTAGAATATGCAAATTGGTCATTCGGAGGTGGGTGTTTGGAGTAGTCAAACAGTAGTTCTACCACAAGGAGAGATGAGTAACTCAGTGGAAGAAGTATTCTTTCGATATTCTTAACGTGAAGGCAGAGTAGTTTTGGAAACTCTCTTGGACCTTCCACCGCGACAGAGTTTTGTGTCAGTCGTTCAACAAGTTACATTGCAAACAACGCCGTTCTCGACTTTCTCAGGTAGACGTTGGATATGTATTATGTCAAATTCCTTTAAAAGTGACGCGGCCGGTGATTCGAATAACTAGTTTGCGCTATGACAACAGCAGACGAAGAAAGTGAAGTCCAAGAAAATGTGGTAAGTACATTAAATAGAAAAATTCTGACTAGGATGGGCTAAACATGTTGAGGGGAATAAGCTCGTTTCGTCCTCTCGTCTCAATCAGGATTGTCCCGGCAAGCGGCAACTAGTTGTCTCCTACTGAGTATCAGATACTGAGTAGTCCAGGTCTCCGGTAGCGTGTCGTATTTCTCCCTCCGTCAGAACCCTTGAGATGTATTGTAAAAACAAAAGTTTCTGTCCGCCAACACTTCGTCTCTTTACAGATGGGACATACTATACAGGACGAATGTGTTGATAACATGATCTTCCTTGTCGCGGTGAAATGAGTGGCCAAGGAAGCGGAGCTGCAGTCCTTTGACCTCAGATGACCTAAGATCTCCCTGCCTAGTTAAAAATATGATAAAGCGAATAAAGGTTCATGTTAAAGATGACAGCGGTCGGGCTTGCGTTTAACTGTATAAGGACTCGTTGGTGACATGGTCACGGCAACTGATGCCCAACATAACCCGAAGGCAGTTAAGTTGGAAAGTGTTGAGCTTGTCCCACGTACAGTGATTCAGTTAGACAGTGGTTAGAGTCCATGTTTCCGACCCATAAAGAAGAACACTCAGAACGGTACACTTGTAAAGGCGAACCTTTATGGCAATTGGCAGTTTAGACTTCCAAATACGCTCTATAGCTAATCTGCAGAAGGGTTTCCCATGCCTGACGTTTCGTTTCTTGACATCGGTCTCATTGGGGAGCAAGGGTGGCGCAGTGGTGAGAGCACTCTCCTCCCACCAATGAGGCCCGGGTTCAAATCCCGGCGTCGACGCCATATGTGGGTTGAGTTTGTTGTTGGTTCTCTCCATTGCTCCGAGAGGTTTTTCTCCGGGTACTCCGGTTTTCCCCTCTCCTCAAAAACCAACATTTCCAAATTCCAATTCGACCAGGAATCAGGTAGACGAAGAACCACTATGTGGATGTGCTACCTGCAAATCGTTATTTATTTATTTATTTATTTATTTATTTATATAACAACCTGGGTGATTAATTAAAGTGCATCTACGTAGTCAAGGTCGATATTGTTAACTCGGGAAATAGGGCTTTGGGGAATATGAGCAGGGGAAATATAACTTGCATGATTTCGTTATTGTTAGCAGTTAGCCTCGCACTCTCTTGTCACAATCAAAGCCGCCACGAACTTTTCAGACAGTGAATAATAATGAGGGGTTATGTAAATATATTCCCCTAAAAAAAAAACAAAGGAACCCAGGCAAACGAGGTTAAAGCGGGCTCTTTGAGTCTGTTGTAGGGAGGTGGCCGTTAAAAGACTGGGAACTGTATTGTCGCCAGATCACAGAAACTTCAAATCTCTCAGCGAACAAAGACATCCTAGAGGGGGAAAGGTTGGGGCTTAAATTCTTCAACATAAAGAAAACATTAGACCGTGATTTTACCTTACATTTTACCACCATTGTAGGAGATGCGCATGCTCGTAAGATGTTTCACAGATTCTTGGTACTGCAGCCAGCACCAAAAACAGTTTGTTTTTGCTTCCCCCTTTCGCTTATCGTTAAAAATAAGGGGGCATTTGGGTAATGGCGACATTTGATTTCAACTAGAGGAATCCTTCAGCTCAATTTTGGGTTATATTTATCCTGGTAATATCTGAGGAACTGCTTACAGTGGAGCCAGCGCACGGTACTGGCTACCAAACAATACTTAAAGCAGCATAAAGCTTTAAGGCGTATCGCTAAAACCCATCCGCGTCACACATCTTCTTCCCGGGTTGAAAAAAAAAAAACTATGGTTTCATGGATCTAGTTTTTCTAAACATGTAGCGCCTGTTTGTTTGATTTTGTCGGCCGTAGGGAAATTCATTTAAAAGTTTACTAACGCGTCGTTGCAAAACATTCTGCTTCACGAAGCTCCCCTCCACAAGATCTCCTCAGTCACATCAATGTCTCTTAATTACAGTCTCTATTGTTGCAGTTTCATTTCTGCGTATTCCTTCCACAATTATCTGAGCCGCTAGCAGAAGGAATAAGCCTTCAATCGGCATCAAAGTGCTTCCCATCTTTTGGCCCTCCGGCCAACTGCAATGAAAAGTAACACCAAAAAATCCAGATTTCGCCCAAATCGAAAGTTAACAGGAACAATACATCATTGATCTGTAATCCTGAGAAGTTTTAGTGTAGTACTGAACTCGGCCAAGCGCGATGCAAACGGATTTTTCAAGGTTCTTCAAGGTTCTCCTACTCTCCTCTCCTCTCCTTTTGATTTCGCGACATCCTGTCCAAAAATCAAAGTTTGGTGCATGCGCAGTAACGGGATACTGTTCCTTTAAGATATCGATATTGCTCAAACAGAACCATCAATGAGTTCCCACCCCGGGGGGAGAAAAACTCCGAGCCAAGCTGTTTACTTACTGACAAGAGAACATCCTCTTCCGTTTACTGATGAGCACGGAAAGCGAGAACAGGCTCTCTGTTTGGGGAAAGGGTGATCTGAAAAAATCACGAGGAGACGGAAGAAAAAGAGGAAGAGGCTGTAGACAAACATTTGAGTCCTCTTTTCCCCCTTCTTGCTGATCATCTGTCAGCAAGATCGTTATCTATCACTTGGATACATTGGAATATCATCAATTGGGGTCGACAAGCAACAAATGACTTTTACCTCGTGCCAAACTGCTGCTTTTTCTAATGAGTATTTTCTCTTGGTTTAACTGACCAAATGTGATTTTTGCCGATTATTTCATACTGAGAGCATTGACGCGCATATTGATTTACTGCAGTTAGTTGTTTCTGGTCGGCGTGATTTTTCCCTCTGATGCAAGGACATTTTAGTTGAGCTCTTTTAAAACGTAAAACTCTTCATTGTGGTTAAATAAGCTTATCAGTCAAGCGCCAGAAGATGCCATGTTGAAGATCAGAAGACCTATTTACAGGCGATTACTCAAATCAAATCGCGTAACTCAAACCTGTCAACAGTCAGTGTTCTCGCTAATAGGAGCTTGCATCAGTCTGATGCACTGCTGGTGCCGTGGAACGGCGGCCCCAAAGCACCCAAAGGTTTGTCTACAGGCTCTCTCTCCCCCTTTCACTCTCCTTGTGATATTTTTACCCTTTCCCCAAACGGAGAGCCTCTTCACAGGCTAACAAAATGGGTAAGGGATTGGCAGGGGGAAGGGAGGGGAGGGTAATTTGATTCCATGGGTAAATCTGGTAAACTGCCTCAATCTCATGTAATGAGAAAATCTGTAGTACCTTAATAAAGTTATAGCAGATGTAGAAAATTGGGAGGAGTTGAGGGAAAACCATCTTTCGTAATACTACCACTGAAATTTGTCACCAGTCCAGTTGTCAAGAAAGTCTCAGGGGTAGGGTAGGGTATATGACGGCACATCTGCGACAATAAAAATTCCATTTTACTTCAAATCACACACAAAATGCGAGCCTTGTTTAGAAAGGTCACACAAGAGACATATCCGGTAGTGTAAGGAGAAAAACAGGAAGTCTAAGGCCAACTTCCTCACTGGAAGATTGCATCAGTCTACAGAATTTGTTATA
>BOPM01000770.1:63056-74861 GCA_022179025.1 Porites australiensis
AAGGAAGAAGCCTTGGCGAAAGGAATCGCATCGAAAAATTGAAACTCGAGGTAGCAGAGCTACAGCGCCGCATCGAACAGTTAACTAAGTTCAGGGGCATCCAACGACTGTTTTCTGTATAATATCTGTTCAGAGAAGCAAACATTGTGTATAATTTTCTTTTGCTTGAGAACGGCTAAAAATTTCTAGATGAACGATTCATTCGTGCACAATTTTCGAAGCTTAATTTTTCATATTTTACTAACCAGTTTACCCTATTTAAAGCGTTAAATTGCACCTAAAATTTTCTGAAAAGTAATACTGAAGCCCTTGTAATTTCGAAAATACTCAAGTTCCCCTAGGATGATCGAACAGATAAAAATTTTGTAGCGCTACTTAGAATACATTTTTAGAGATCTAAAAACACTCTGGATAGCCTAAAAAGTGTTTTTAACATATTTTGGAGGAAACCGTCATTGGCTGCTCCTGAAAATTGCAGGGTCCTACTACTGAAGAACTCTTCCTGTCAGCAGAGCATCCAAAGGCCAAAAAGCCTGCTGCAGTAGTCGATTTTACCTCAACTTCTACAGAACACACTGGGCCAAACAGCTTCAAAGACCATGGCACTTCTCCTCCTCCACATGGACATGATGCAAAAACCCCTTCAGTAACAACACCGCTGGACTTTCTGCTCGCAGGCTATGTGGGAAATCCACTGTCGGATTGGCAATCACTTCAATCACAACAACTTCCATCCCAGCAAATGAACCTGAATACAAGCTTCTGTGTTGGTCCTACAGTATAACCTTATGCCAGCTGATTTGAAACCCCAAATCTATGAGTAACTGCAGTAGGGTTGAAAAGGCTTGCTGACATTCTTCTTTGGTTTCGCCAATGATTAGGAAGTCTTCGAGGTACACAATGATGCATGGTCTTAAAACAACATCGCTCCATCATATGGCATACAGATTGAGTTAATCTATGAAAAATTTCTGGACTAGACTTGGCACCAAAAGGTACCCAAGTGTCAAAAAAATAAGTAGGATGGTTATGGCCTGCAAAATGCCACTGTACCCCAGTTGCTACGTAATTGCTTTTGTGAATGGGAACAGATCGATATGCATGCCACAAGTCAATTTTAGCCATGAAATAGTTTGGTTGTAGCATTTTAATAGCGTCGTCTAAAGTTCATCATTAAGGGCCTGTCCAGGAGGTCGACAGCAATCATGTATTAATTGAACCTCTGATGAGTCTGGTTTGGGAATAGCTTCCAGGGTACTGATAATAGTTGGTTTAATGTCAGTAACTACATAGTTACCATCTGCAACTTCGCCCAAAATAGTCTGCTCAACTTTGGGTTTGTGTGCTGCACTGGTTGCAGATTTGTAATAATTCTGTTGAGCAGGTAGAAAAGTGCAATCTGCCAGTGCCAACTTGAAGCCATGCAAAATGCCATCTGTGAGGAATGCCTCATCCTCATCGCCAATTACTTCTGCCAGCCAGAGATCAGTGTTAAGTGGGGAGGCCAGTGGAAGTCAGCTACATGTAGCTGGACCCCCCTGTCCCTGGACCGGGCCCCGAACCCCGGGATGACTATGAAACGGGTGTGCAAGCCTGCATGCTCTGCCATTTACCTGACGGTTGCAAACATGGGCAAAATGGCAGTCAGCAAGAGAACAGCCCTTCACCCAATTAAAATTCCTACATAATTATTATTACCCTGCCATCTGGACTAAAGTTTGCTAGGGCAGATCCCAAGGTTGATTTCTCCACTGCATATCGAATCACAGTGTGGAGATGGTGGGAGTCGAAGCTCGACAGATAATTATAAACGGCCTGAATATGACGAAATTCGTCATCATACTGCAGTACAGATGGCCCACTAAAATTGGAACTAAGCTCCACAATTTTAACTGTGTATGCTAAGTAATGCTGCACATCCTGGGCTGATAGCAGCTTTCCAGAGCTCAGTAAACTATGAAAGGTTCTAGTGTTCCCTATAACCTACTGGGCAATGGAAAGCAATTCTAATTTGGGCTTCTTGGGCGCCGAAGAGATGACTAACTTTGTGTTGCCCAGGTCAGAGATTGCTCTATCCTCCGTGTTTCTGACACTTTTATCTACAAAGTCTACGATTCGTAAAACTCTCTCACCCTTTGCCAGTTGGGCCAGCCTCAGGAACATGGGTTGCCAAGGGTTCGGAAAGTGGGCCATCAGGATTTAGGACATTATTCAGGTTCATTTGCTGGGATGGAAGTTGTTGTGATTGAAGTGATTGCCAATCCGACAGTGGATTTCCCACATAGCCTGCGAGCAGAAAGTCCAGCGGTGTTGTTACTGAAGGGGTTTTTGCATCATGTCCATGTGGAGGAGGAGAAGTGCCATGGTCTTTGAAGCTGTTTGGCCCAGTGTGTTCTGTAGAAGTTGAGGTAAAATCGACTACTGCAGCAGGCTTTTTGGCCTTTGGATGCTCTGCTGACAGGAAGAGTTCTTCAGTAGTAGGACCCTGCAATTTTCAGGAGCAGCCAATGACGGTTTCCTCCAAAATATGTTAAAAACACTTTTTAGGCTATCCAGAGTGTTTTTAGATCTCTAAAAATGTATTCTAAGTAGCGCTACAAAATTTTTATCTGTTCGATCATCCTAGGGGAACTTGAGTATTTTCGAAATTACAAGGGCTTCAGTATTACTTTTCAGAAAATTTTAGGTGCAATTTAACGCTTTAAATAGGGTAAACTGGTTAGTAAAATATGAAAAATTAAGCTTCGAAAATTGTGCACGAATGAATCGTTCATCTAGAAATTTTTAGCCGTTCTCAAGCAAAAGAAAATTATACACAATGTTTGCTTCTCTGAACAGATATTATACAGAAAACAGTCGTTGGATGCCCCTGAACTTAGTTAACTGTTCGATGCGGCGCTGTAGCTCTGCTACCTCGAGTTTCAATTTTTCGATGCGATTCCTTTCGCCAAGGCTTCTTCCTTTTAATTAAACTTTAGTTGCTTGACTTGTTCGAGAAGATCATTTTCCTCGTCTGGAGGAAGGTTCCATCATCTGAAGGATGTGTATCGTCAGGGCCAGTGCAATAAGAACCGGGATCGCCAAAAGTGTGTTCTTCATGGAGCAATTTACACCCTGGACATTTTCGCGGTCACTTTAGGGTGTGTTGATCATCTGTTAAAGGCTCCTTTTCCTCTTCACCAGGTTTGACAATTGAGAAAAGCTCGTTTATACTCATAGTTGAGAAAAAGAAATTGACTTTGCTAAAATGATCGCTAGTGCAATAAAAGTGAATATTGCTACTGCGATGCCAAGTGAAAATGTGACTAAACTAGAATTGTATCCGTCTGTAACCCAAATTTACAGTAGTGGTGTTCCTCTCTGTCGTAAAACTAATATATCCTAGGTACTAGACACTTGGTATTATGAAATCTCTTGTGCCAAAAAACTACTGTGATGCTGTACTAGTCCTGCATCCCAATGCGACACCTTCCTTTGCGATTTAGAACCGCATCAGTCATCTCAACTGATGCACCCCATGTAACCCCAAATTACTAAATGATTCCAGTAGTTGTAATCAAATGTCGCCATCACCCAAATACGGTTTTCATTCAGATAATGAAAAGCCCCGGTGGGGTCAGGCCCCCCATAATGGCGTATACGGGGAGGCCGTCACCTTTTATCTCGGACTATTTCCCTTTAATTTATCATATTCTTAAAATATAGCCAGCCTTAGTCTGTTATGGCCGCTCAATAGAGGTGAGAAAACTAGGAAAACTTTAGGTGGAACGACAGCAAAGGTGGTCGCGATCGCTTAATAGAGGTGGCCACTCAATAGAGGTTTAATTTCCCATTCTTTTCTGCATATTATTTCGGGGCATTGATTACTGGCCGCTTAATAGAGGATGGCTGCTTAATAGGTGGCCACTAAACGGAGGTTTAATTATATACAGAGTGGGATGATAACCATCTACGCGTAATAAATTAAAGGGCTGATAGGAAATCCTACATGATGGGTACTATAGCGGAAAAATTCCTCTGCGATCTGAAAGATCATAGAAAAGACGGACTAACATACTTTGACAACAGTTTAACCCTGGAGATTAAGAACCAAATGCATTTCTAAGCTAATGCAAGGCCTACCTAAGTTATAAATTTCCAAGTGGTCTTGATCGGTTCCCTTGATTTGTCACGACGAAAGGGTCTGCAAGGAAATTATATTTTGTAGGACAAAATTAAGCTAAAAGTCAATTGCATTTTCCTTCACAAAATAACAGTACTTGCACAAAACGTACCAAGCCACAATCAACCCTTCTACCTAACTCGAAAACGTTGAACCTAAGGGATTTTTCCCTTTCAGTTTCACTTTGATGAAAGTGACGTAAGTCCTTCCGGAAACACAGGCAGCCCAAACTCACTTTACGAGGAATTTACTTACAATAGGTGACGCGTGACCTTTCTGGTGGACGCGCCGGTGTTGCGTTACAGGTGACCGCTGAAAATACGAGACTTCGTATGAGAAATGAAATACTGAGATCTTTGAACGCCAAATAACGTTAAATTTAATTTTTCCTTCAACGATGTATTCCACTGTGTTTCGGTGTCTGCTTGTCGTTTTACTGGTTTTTTGGCTTTATTGCATAATCAACAATTAATGAACAAGAATCACTTCGTGAATTTTACCGGGGCCACTTTTGTCTTGGCAACCCACGTGGAAGGGTCGTTTTCATCAACAAGTTTGTCGGGCGACATGAAAACCTTTTTTATTGCAAATATTCTTTAGAGATGAAAACAAGGTGTAATGAATAATGTGAAAAGAGAAAATGTTAGGGAATCCCCCATTTTGAACACTTGAGAGTTTTCGCATGTCGCTAGCGTAAATATTGCGTGACAAAGGTTATGTGAAACAGTCTTTTTTGGTTTTTCATTTGATAGTTAAAGCGGTGATAGACTTTCTCCTAATGAGTCTTAATTATTTGTCAGCCAATATTTGACGAAGTTTCCTGTAGCGAGTGCGAATTGTAAGGTATTGAAACGCACAAACAAAGTTTCGCGCATGCAAGTTTAATATGTTAAGATTTTTGTTTTGTCGTAGTGTAAGCTTTGTCATCAATAGGATGAATACTGTAACAATATTTTTCAATACACAGGGATCTCATTTATTGATAAGTAGCAAATATAGTCGCATTAACCATTCCGTTCCAAAACTAATCGAATTAATATTTGGCCCTAAGCCTATTTAATGAATAATTAATTTTCTCTGAATTATTTCAATATACTTCTAAATCACGAAGGTAAACAATTATGTCCAGTAAAGGTGAGGGCATAAAAACGCCCTAGCTATGGTTTAATGCAAATAAAGAAAGAGGAAAGGGCAAGGGGAGGAGGAGGGAAAAAGTAATTTGTTCGCATGGCGAGTGTGTTAGAACGAATGACTGCGTTGCAGCAATGATCACATGTAATTAAACTCCAGAACAATAGATGAGGGTTCAATACATTAACAAGAGTCAACTCCCAATCCTAGGCTAACAAGTCACGCAGTTTTTCTCATGTGTTCAGATCGATTACATAATAATAAGATACTTCTTAGCAACAAGAATCCAAAGTAGCTAAGAATACCAAGAAGAAAAACATAAAAATTCTACATCAACGTCTAATGAATAATGTGAAAAGACAAAATGTTAGGGAATCCCGCATTTTGAACAGTTGAGAATTTGCGCATCTCGCTAACGTAAATATTGCGTGACAAAGGTTATTTGAAAATATTTTGTTTTGTTGCTTCATAAGTCAAAGCAGTGATAGACTTCCTCCTAATGAGTTTTAATTGTTTGTCGGAAAATATTTGACGAAGTTTCCTGTTGGGACTGCGAATTGTAAGGTATTGAAACGCATAATAAGGTTTTTGCTTTGTCGTAGTGTACACAGTTCTACGTCGACCAAGCTTTGTCATCGCTAGGATGAATACTGTAACAATATTATGCAAAAGACAGGGATCTCATTTATTGATAGGTGGTAAATATAGTCGCATTAAACCATTCCGTGTGTAAACTAATCGAATTAATATTTACATGGTTACAGTTGTTGCTCCCTACTTCAAATTTCTGAACCAGCGATATATCTCAGAGAACACGCCCAAAAGTAACGAGCCAGCGATATATCTCAGTCAGCGATATATCCTTAACAATGTAACTTTGAAAACACAGAAACGCGTCGCATTTTATGACCGGTGCCAGCCTTCGGCTAGGCCCCGGTAATGAGGCTGAGTTATGGAGATCGAGGAGGGTGTTATCCGTCGAGGCCGTAGGCCGAGGCGGATAACACCCTCCGAGATCTCCATAGTTCTTCATATGATACGAAAGCCGAACGCAATAATTGTTTCATTAATCATTTGAAAAAATTCCTAGTTTATTAAAAACATGGCTAAAACATGCTTACCTCGGTATTACCTCCATCGATCCATCGATCGATAGTGCACGTTTAGAGTTTGCTGAGCTCCGCAAATATTCTCCAAAGAGCAGATGTCGCCCTTCTAGTTGTCTTCTTGCTGTTCTTGCCATGTTTTTAGCTATTATTTCGCCTAATTCTTACTCTTGAAACGAGTGAAATGTCCGCCATTTTTGTTCTCACATACAAAACAACTCAACCACGTCCCCAGGTCTTCTCGGTTAACGGTGCATTAACCTGCAAAAAAGCTGCACTTTTGACGTCATCGGTTCATTAAACGCAAAATTCTTCCAAGTTTGGTCATCAGTACTTGGTTATGGTGAATTATGAGTGTGCTTTTAGCCAATCAGAGTAGGGGAAATATTTTGAATGAATAATAAAGAGTTATTAATATTTCTCCGAAAGCAATAACAAAAGGCTCTCAAGCTAGAGCTCTTATAACAAATTCTGTAGACTGATGCAATCTTCCAGTGAGGAAGTTGGCCTTAGACTTCCTGTTTTTCTCCTTACACTACCGGATATGTCTCTTGTGTGACCTTTCTAAACAAGGCTCGCATTTTGTGTGTGATTTGAAGTAAAATGGAATTTTTATTGTCGCAGATGTGCCGTCATATACCCTACCCTACCCCTGAGACTTTCTTGACAACTGGACTGGTGACAAATTTCAGTGGTAGTATTACGAAAGATGGTTTTCCCTCAACTCCTCCCAATTTTCTACATCTGCTATAACTTTATTAAGGTACTACAGATTTTCTCATTACATGAGATTGAGGCAGTTTACCAGATTTACCCATGGAATCAAATTACCCTCCCCTCCCTTCCCCCTGCCAATCCCTTACCCATTTTGTTAGCCTGTGAAGAGGCTCTCCGTTTGGGGAAAGGGTAAAAATATCACAAGGAGAGTGAAAGGGGGAGAGAGAGCCTGTAGACAAACCTTTGGGTGCTTTGGGGCCGCCGTTCCACGGCACCAGCAGTGCATCAGACTGATGCAAGCTCCTATTAGCGAGAACACTGACTGTTGACAGGTTTGAGTTACGCGATTTGATTTGAGTAATCGCCTGTAAATAGGTCTTCTGATCTTCAACATGGCATCTTCTGGCGCTTGACTGATAAGCTTATTTAACCACAATGAAGAGTTTTACGTTTTAAAAGAGCTCAACTAAAATGTCCTTGCATCAGAGGGAAAAATCACGCCGACCAGAAACAACTAACTGCAGTAAATCAATATGCGCGTCAATGCTCTCAGTATGAAATAATCGGCAAAAATCACATTTGGTCAGTTAAACCAAGAGAAAATACTCATTAGAAAAAGCAGCAGTTTGGCACGAGGTAAAAGTCATTTGTTGCTTGTCGACCCCAATTGATGATATTCCAATGTATCCAAGTGATAGATAACGATCTTGCTGACAGATGATCAGCAAGAAGGGGGAAAAGAGGACTCAAATGTTTGTCTACAGCCTCTTCCTCTTTTTCTTCCGTCTCCTCGTGATTTTTTCAGATCACCCTTTCCCCAAACAGAGAGCCTGTTCTCGCTTTCCGTGCTCATCAGTAAACGGAAGAGGATGTTCTCTTGTCAGTAAGTAAACAGCTTGGCTCGGAGTTTTTCTCCCCCCGGGGTGGGAACTCATTGATGGTTCTGTTTGAGCAATATCGATATCTTAAAGGAACAGTATCCCGTTACTGCGCATGCACCAAACTTTGATTTTTGGACAGGATGTCGCGAAATCAAAAGGAGAGGAGAGGAGAGTAGGAGAACCTTGAAGAACCTTGAAAAATCCGTTTGCATCGCGCTTGGCCGAGTTCAGTACTACACTAAAACTTCTCAGGATTACAGATCAATGATGTATTGTTCCTGTTAACTTTCGATTTGGGCGAAATCTGGATTTTTTGGTGTTACTTTTCATTGCAGTTGGCCGGAGGGCCAAAAGATGGGAAGCACTTTGATGCCGATTGAAGGCTTATTCCTTCTGCTAGCGGCTCAGATAATTGTGGAAGGAATACGCAGAAATGAAACTGCAACAATAGAGACTGTAATTAAGAGACATTGATGTGACTGAGGAGATCTTGTGGAGGGGAGCTTCGTGAAGCAGAATGTTTTGCAACGACGCGTTAGTAAACTTTTAAATGAATTTCCCTACGGCCGACAAAATCAAACAAACAGGCGCTACATGTTTAGAAAAACTAGATCCATGAAACCATAGTTTTTTTTTTTTTCAACCCGGGAAGAAGATGTGTGACGCGGATGGGTTTTAGCGATACGCCTTAAAGCTTTATGCTGCTTTAAGTATTGTTTGGTAGCCAGTACCGTGCGCTGGCTCCACTGTAAGCAGTTCCTCAGATATTACCAGGATAAATATAACCCAAAATTGAGCTGAAGGATTCCTCTAGTTGAAATCAAATGTCGCCATTACCCAAATGCCCCCTTATTTTTAACGATAAGCGAAAGGGGGAAGCAAAAACAAACTGTTTTTGGTGCTGGCTGCAGTACCAAGAATCTGTGAAACATCTTACGAGCATGCGCATCTCCTACAATGGTGGTAAAATGTAAGGTAAAATCACGGTCTAATGTTTTCTTTATGTTGAAGAATTTAAGCCCCAACCTTTCCCCCTCTAGGATGTCTTTGTTCGCTGAGAGATTTGAAGTTTCTGTGATCTGGCGACAATACAGTTCCCAGTCTTTTAACGGCCACCTCCCTACAACAGACTCAAAGAGCCCGCTTTAACCTCGTTTGCCTGGGTTCCTTTGTTTTTTTTTTAGGGGAATATATTTACATAACCCCTCATTATTATTCACTGTCTGAAAAGTTCGTGGCGGCTTTGATTGTGACAAGAGAGTGCGAGGCTAACTGCTAACAATAACAAAATCGTGCAAGTTATATTTCCCCTGCTCATATTCCCCAAAGCCCTATTTCCCGAGTTAACAATATCGACCTTGATTACGTAGATGCACTTTAATTAATCACCCAGGTTGTTATATAAATAAATAAATAAATAAATAAATAACGATTTGCAGGTAGCACATCCACATAGTGGTTCTTCGTCTACCTGATTCCTGGTCGAATTGGAATTTGGAAATGTTGGTTTTTGAGGAGAGGGGAAAACCGGAGTACCCGGAGAAAAACCTCTCGGAGCAATGGAGAGAACCAACAACAAACTCAACCCACATATGGCGTCGACGCCGGGATTTGAACACGGGCCTCATTGGTGGGAGGAGAGTGCTCTCACCACTGCGCCACCCTTGCTCCCCACTGAGACCGATGTCAAGAAACGAAACGTCAGGCACGGGAAACCCTTCTGCAGATTAGCTATAGAGCGTATTTGGAAGTCTAAACTGCCAATTGCCATAAAGGTTCGCCTTTACAAGTGTACCGTTCTGAGTGTTCTTCTTTATGGGTCGGAAACATGGACTCTAACCACTGTCTAACTGAATCACTGTACGTGGGACAAGCTCAACACTTTCCAACTTAACTGCCTTCGGGTTATGTTGGGCATCAGTTGCCGTGACCATGTCACCAACGAGTCCTTATACAGTTAAACGCAAGCCCGACCGCTGTCATCTTTAACATGAACCTTTATTCGCTTTATCATATTTTTAACTAGGCAGGGAGATCTTAGGTCATCTGAGGTCAAAGGACTGCAGCTCCGCTTCCTTGGCCACTCATTTCACCGCGACAAGGAAGATCATGTTATCAACACATTCGTCCTGTATAGTATGTCCCATCTGTAAAGAGACGAAGTGTTGGCGGACAGAAACTTTTGTTTTTACAATACATCTCAAGGGTTCTGACGGAGGGAGAAATACGACACGCTACCGGAGACCTGGACTACTCAGTATCTGATACTCAGTAGGAGACAACTAGTTGCCGCTTGCCGGGACAATCCTGATTGAGACGAGAGGACGAAACGAGCTTATTCCCCTCAACATGTTTAGCCCATCCTAGTCAGAATTTTTCTATTTAATGTACTTACCACATTTTCTTGGACTTCACTTTCTTCGTCTGCTGTTGTCATAGCGCAAACTAGTTATTCGAATCACCGGCCGCGTCACTTTTAAAGGAATTTGACATAATACATATCCAACGTCTACCTGAGAAAGTCGAGAACGGCGTTGTTTGCAATGTAACTTGTTGAACGACTGACACAAAACTCTGTCGCGGTGGAAGGTCCAAGAGAGTTTCCAAAACTACTCTGCCTTCACGTTAAGAATATCGAAAGAATACTTCTTCCACTGAGTTACTCATCTCTCCTTGTGGTAGAACTACTGTTTGACTACTCCAAACACCCACCTCCGAATGACCAATTTGCATATTCTAGAATTCAAACTCAAACAATTTGAGCCTCTCGGGAATAAGCATCTCTAGAGAATTGAAAATTAAAAGCTTTTAGCCTGTGTACAGGCCCGACCTCCCCTCAGGAAAAATCATTTTTTCTTTAGGGGAGGGGGGTCTGTACGCATGCTAAGAAACCCTACAATAGACCTCTTTAGCTTGTACGTTTTGTTTTACCAATACCGGTCACGTGATAATACTCTAGAGAACTGTTTCTTTCAAATTTCGTTTTGTTCACGTGCATATGTACGCATAATTTATGAAAAGAGAAAGGGTCAAGTTCCCCTGGAACCTCTATTGGGAAAACAAAACATACAAGCCAAAAAGGTCTACTGAAAAATAAGCGAGTTATTTACCTGTCCATCGGGGGTTGTTTATCCACATGGAGTCGCCCCGAGGGTGCCACGTGAATATATCACATACCCCCTTGTTCCAGGTAAATAACCTTTACTTAAAAGGGATGGAAAGATCCGTCAAGTTGTTATGTAAAAGAGATACCTGTTCTATCAAAAATGGTGTTTAAAAAGGTTAATAAATTTGGAGTTATACCTCCCCACGTACAAAATGTTTCCAGTACGTCCAAGGGGAACATGCTGTTCTATACACGTCAAATCATAGCCTGTATCTCTCTTTTTATTAGTAAGGATTACGTTAACAATGAACTGATGGTTATGTTTTTTTTAATCGCGTTTTACAGTACGAACGATTTAACTAATTTCTATTTAACAACTTTTGCATCCTTGATAAAGAATATTGGAAGTTTAAGAAAAAAAATATTTATTTTTTTTTATGTATAAAAACGTGAGAGATATCGTAATCTTAAGACAGATTTTTCCTAACTTCAGCAAATAAGCCTCGGAGCTCTCTAGTTATAAATCTGCAAGTTTGAAGTCACATTTTAAAGGGATAGGTCACCAGATCAGACCATCTGGGGACCTGGGCTCCACAGGTAAATAGTAAAGCTAACTAGCCAATTGACTAACCGAGCTAACTTAACTGGCGAAACTAAATTTAAAAGTACCTGTATTCATGTGCAAGCAAAACAAAACAAAAA